>JAODXP020000028.1:6621625-6624125 GCA_027497455.2 Sardinella longiceps
TCAGGAGTTTAAAAAATAGGTGAAACATGCAACATGTAAAATTAATCTCCTCTTTTTATTCATTTTTATTTTGCAGATTACATGGGATGTTCCAGAGGACAAAAGGAAATCATGTGTAGCCAAAGGGAAGACTGAGGTAAGCATGGTTTTGTAGATTGATGGATAGGTTAATCTAATCTCTCTCTCTCTCTCTCTCTCTCTCTCTCTCTCTCTCTCTCTCTCTCTCTCTCTCTCCCTCCATGTACCTATCTTACCCCTTATCTCCCTTTTTTATTGCTCTCTCCTTTTTTCTCTCTGTATCTTTTTCTCCTCATCTCTCCCCCTCTCTCTCTGTCCCACTATCTCCCTGCCTTTACCCCTCTCTCTCTCTCTCTCTCTCTCTCTCTCTCTCTCTCTCTCTCTCTCTCTCTCTCTCTCTCTCTGCTGCGTAATTGGGGGAGAAAGCCTGGGGAATACAGTCAGCATATGGGACCCTGGGTGTATAATGCAGTTAATCAGTACACTTAGTGCGATCTTGGCAGCCGACCCAGAATTCCATGCAGCAGTGGCCCAGAGGGCGGCGCCTTGTGCTGATTGACGGGCGGCAGGTCAGGCAGGCAGTCTGCAGACAGCAGGGCTCGGAGACGGGGGGGGGTGTTGGTGGGGGTGACTAAGCAGACAAAGGAAGACGTCAGGTCTGACTGGGGCAGGAGGAGGAAATGAGGAGAGATGGTGTGTGTTTGTGTGTGTGTGTGTGTGTGTGTGTGTGTGTGTGTGTGTGTGTGTGTGTGTGTGTGTGTGTTTGAGGTGGAATAGGTTGGAAGGCTGGATGTCAGAGGGAATGAAATTAAGGCGCAAGGGTTGCTGTTTGCTTTGATACACCTTTCATTGCTCAGAAGTAAACACCAAAATGCAGACAGACACACACACACACACACACACACACACACACACACACACCTCTTACTGTACTACACATGTTAACATGGGTGCACAGAACAAAATCACAGATACATGCTCTACTTTGAGATACACCCACTGAGATATTCGTAACCACACTTACAACCATACACACATCCGCACACACACACACACACACACACACACACACACACACACACACACACACACACACACATGCACACACTCCTTGAGTAAATTGACAGGCTACGCCTTTGATTCACCTCCTCTCTCCTTGTATGAAGACAGGCAAAAATACATGCATGAAATTGGGCCCACACAAACACACAAACGCACACACACACACACACACACACACACACACACACACACAAAAAAAACACACACACACATACTGTAATTGCAGTCATGCATTTTCACCACTCGGTGGTGATTTGGTAATATTGCAGATTTTGCACATTTATATAGTTAAAATTGTATTTAAATTAATTCATATTTATCAGTGTAGTTTTATAAGAATTTAAGATGTGCATTAAAATATTTAATGATTTTGTATTGATGTTACGATGCTTGTATGTACGTGACCTGTGACCTATGACCTGTGACGCACAGAGATGTATAGTAACGAAGTAGAACTACTTAAGTAGCCTACTTAAGTACTAAAATGCAGTATCTGTACTTTACTGGAGTATTCTTTTGTTCTGCTACTTCCACTTTTACTTCACTACATTTTTTTGATGAATTTAATACTTCTACTTCGTTACATTCTTTTACATACTTTTATAAAAAATGTTACCACATCCAATGTTACCACATCCACATCCTATCAATGCAGACGAGAGCATCACCAGGTTTTCATAATCATTATTGGACGATTCAAGCGGTATACGAGAAGTCATGCTCCTCTTCGACCTTTCGGAGTACTGAATGCAGTCAATTGGGAACGACTAGTAAGGGTCAGTCTACTGCTCCATTTCGAGATTGAAGGAGTACACCAAGTTCTTTAACTTCAAATGATTTTAGTGAGGGGAATGGTGGTGAGCATGGTGGCCTTACTTAGAGTCCATGGTCAAACAGACTATTTTAGCCAAATAAATGTAAAACAATATGATATTCAAACTTTTGACTGCTTTCTTTAATATACACAGTACTTCTACTTTTACTTTCAGTACTTGAGTAGCAAATTTTTAATACTTTTACTTGCAATACTTAAGTACAAAACATTTTGAATACTTTAGTACTTCCACTTAAGTATGATGTTTAGAGACCACTTCTACTTCCACTCAAGTAATTTTTTTGATATGGTACTTTTACTTCTATTCCACTCCTCTACTCCAGTACTTTATACAACTCTGGTGACGCATGGTAACCTGTCGCTTGTTTGAAATGAATGAATGGACGTTTGGTTTGTAACGTGGTGTAAGCAAGAAGCACTACTACCGTCAGCAGTAAACCCTCTCTTAGCTCACAAGCAGGCAAAAGTGGTATGTTATGTTTTGTTTTATTATTATCATTTATAGCGTTTAAGAATGTGTTTGTGTGTGTGAGCTTATGATTTATTGTTGTATGTGCTAGGCCTATTTGTTTTCGTCTAGTTCTA
>JAODXP020000028.1:6634125-6661625 GCA_027497455.2 Sardinella longiceps
GTGTGTGTGTGTGTGTGTGTGTGTACTGGCAGTAAGTCACAAGTTACTCCATTGCCCCTCCCTGTCTCTCTCTGTTTTTCTCATATCTGTATATGACTGTGTGTGTGTGTGTGTGTGTGTGTGTGTGTGTGTGTTTGTGTTTATTTTACACACCACACCTTTTTAACATGCACTCCATTTTCTCTATGACTCCCATGAACAAGGCGACTCCTGTCCTCTTAGTTTTTGGTGGAAGAAAACCCTCTTATGTTGTCATTAGTGGATGCATAGGATGATCAGGGTGGACAGAGAGACAGCGTGAGTCTCTATAGCCCAAACGTCCCATGAATCCACGCATTAGGAACTCACTCACTCACTCACTCACACATGACACTCCCCACTCCCACACAGAGACTCACACACACAGTTGGCCTGTAAAGCTGTGTTGAGGTTGGACAATAAGTGAGTTACTGTAGAATAGAGGGGAGTGGGAAGCAGCAAGTTGGACCAGTGCTTGGACATGCCAAACCAAAGACTGCCGAGTTCGTGAAGGACGTTTTTTTTTTTTTTTTTTTTGGTCAAAGACTGCTACAGTTAGGTCAGAGACTGGAAGATTCCTCAGAATTTCCACACACAGCAGGACTTTTCGCAAAGAGATAACACACACGTGGATCCATTGAAATAATCAGGAAGCGTAAACTGGCACTGGTCTGCAGAACTGAACATGGATTGGGCCCAGTTTTACCAGTAGCTATACTCACACAGTTTCCTGGTTACTCTCGGCAACCATGGCAACTAGGTCGGCCATCCCTCCAGCGTGGTGTTTGTTTTAGCCTCGGGCTAAAAGCAGTGACTGATAAACAGCCACTGATGAGGGTGTCTTGGCCACACTGTGTTTGTTTTTCATTGGCAAATGGTCTGTTAACTCACTTTGGCTGGATGGGTCAAGAGATTTTGTTTTGTTTTTTTTTTGTTCGTTGTTGTTGTCGTTGGCATGTCAACTGTCGATAAATGACAAATATCTATTTTATTATTTTTCTGTCTTTCTTCTTTAATTTAAAACTAACTGTTGTTACAGTACTTGTTTGAAGGTATCTCAACCTTATAAATCATACAAAAAAAGAAAACAAAACAAAACAATGCAGACCAATGCAGACTTATTCTGTATACTGTCACTGTATGTATACAGCTCTATGGACCAAGTTCATGTAATGGTGTTTTGGAATGTTGTTTTTGTAAAGAAAGACATGAGATTGTGGCCCTTGTGTTGCAATAGAAATTAATCTACAAAGGAATGACAAGCGGGGAAGGTAATACTGGAAAGGATTAAAAAAGAAAAAATGTTTCTCTTATGGACAGACAGACCACCAAAGCAAGACTGCTTTTAGCAGAGGTGCTGAGGAACTATCCAAAAATAGAGGTAAGCTTATGAATGAAAGCCAACGCAGAAATGGCATGTCAACGACGTTTTAAGTCCGATGACAGAAGAGCGTGCTAGAGAAAAAGAGAGAGAGAGAAAAAAAAAACATTATCATTCCTGTTTTGTGTTCACATTGTTTCTGTTAGCAAACTCTTCAAGAAGGCCCCATTATTGTAAATGGCAGTGAGCTCCTTCTGCCACAAGGGGGAGTACTTTTCTCTAGAAAACCTCTGTTTATAAACACCACTGTTTTGCAAGTGTTGAGTAGTTCTCTCCATTTCTATTCCTTTCTGTTAGATTCACTTCATTATTTGACATGGAGAAGGTAATACTCTGAATGGTATATGTGGCATAATGTAGCTTGTATTGTCAGCATTTTAGTGGCTACAGGTACGAATTCTCTCCCAGAAGATTAACACCCATGTATTTTCAGATACAACAGATAGACTCCAGTTACCATGATGCACCTGGTTTTGTCAGTATAGTCCACAGGGACCATTTAAAATGACAGTGGGTCCAAATTAGGGTTTGAGCTTTGGTGTCAGTAGGTCTTCAAGAACACCCCCATAGTCTTTCTGAACATCCCATAATAGTTTAGAAATCAGACATGAATCTTGTGAGTAAAATGATTAGTGTATAACCTGGTTCATGATGTTTGACAAAACATGACTGTTCCAGACTTTACCTTCTCTCCCTTCTCCTCAGTTGCATAAAGTACATAGAGTCCATTCAACTGTTGTACAGATATGTTGTATATGTTTTATTTTTATAATTTATATATAACAAGGAAACAAATGCACATTTTTTGGAATACCTATATTGTGTCTTTGTATGTGGATGACTGTGCAGTAAGTATGTGTGAGAATGCGTATAAAAAAGAAGTGCTACCTCTTATTATCTGTGAGTATCAGTGCTTCTGTTTCTGTGCGTTGTTACTCCCATGACTCAAGACCGTTAAGGCCACCAAGGCCCGGATGTAGTGGGCGCCCTACTATTTGGACCAGATCATTTCTCACTTTTTAAATACAGTATTAGAGTTAAATGAATTAGCTGTTGTTACCAATGGTACTAGTTAATGCAAGCGGACCTCTCCAATAAGTCCTTTATTGTTATTGTATAACAGGTGTTGGAACCCCCTTTCTTTTAACCTGGTCATAACCAGGCCCTCGGTCTATACTTCTCTTCATACAAGGATCTGGGTTCTTGGCTAGTGAGAAACGATTACTTGCTGGAGATGTTTAAATTGAAAAAGAGAAGATTGGATCTGCCCTTGACTGACCTCTGCATTCTGAAAGTTCGCTGATTGGATCTGACAGGATGCATCTGATGCAAACGAGGCCAATTGCCGTAATCCCAGATGGAGTACTGGAGGGACATGTCAATTGAGCAGAATTACATAGGAAGGCAATGGCCAGGCTACCTTTCTTTATAATTACACCTTAAAGTTGTGGTCATTAGTGTGTTAGTTAGTTAAAGTCCTTCCTGCTCCATGTGCCCATCTCCCGTTTCTGGTCCCATGTCTTAACTTTACCCTCTCCATCTAGATATCCGAGCATCATCAGTGGGTACCATTTTTATGATGGTCTTTTGTATGACACGACCGTGAGTGAGTTAAAGTTGTGTACCCCCACAAAAAAATCCCCACCTTTCTCAGCTGAAGGCTGCAGTTTTTGAAATATTTATTGTGCTATACCTCTTTCTTACAGTATAAGAGAAAATTTGCCGTGTTCTCATCTACAACATACAGTAGCCTATATTTTAAAGGGACTATCAATCAGTAGCCCTGTTGTCCAAGGTTGCTGAGTACTGTAGGAATAAGAACATAAAAGTTGGTACATCATCGACCAAATAGCAAAACCTTTCCTCTTTCCTCATGTGCATCTTTCAGTTAGCATTAGTTGTTGGTTAAAAAATCTAAAAGGTGTTCTGCCATAATGCCATTCTTATTCTTTTTCTGACAGCATTTGGCAACCTTGATTGACTGCAGATCAGCCTTTTGAAATGTGTGAATTTCTCTCTGAAGAAATGTTACGTCCCCACTGATCAGTGCAATAAAACCTTAGATACATAATTCAGTTGTGCAGCCTTCAGGAGAAATATTATCATCCATACATACTTCAGAATACTTAAGTACACAAATGATGTGCAGGTATTAAATAGTTGGCCTACATTTTATTCAATAATATACAATGAAACTGACAGGTAGTACTTTTGAAAACAAACCCATTTGGATGCTTTTGAATGATTCACATCTCCACAGAGCCAGTCGTCCTAGGTCCTGTTTACCCCCGTTTGATTGACAGGCATGGTCAGACGATGCGGCAGAGATATCCAAATTTAATTCCACACTGAATATTACAGTGCGTCTCACTGAGTTCTAGAAGGAGGCTGATGTAAGGACGGCCACAGAGCTCCGGGGGACGGAAGGCAGGAGTTTGGCCTGCTCCTCATGAAAGCCTCCAGTCTGAACTTAGATATTCTCTCTCAGCACCTCACAGCAGCACATGACTATATGCATGATGACACTTCACACACTCCTGTGATCCATCTTGTGCTGGTGAAGGGGATGGAATGGCACCCCTACTACATTAGTCGTATTGCTTCCCAGGTCAAAGAGTCTTCTCTGCCCATCCTTGTGCTACGGATAGGGTCAGCCATCTACAAGGGCCAAGGGATGTTTTAACTGCAATAAGTCAATGTAATTTATCAGGGGGAAAATGCTTGGAGAGATTTTTTGTTATATCACCGACAACTTCAGAGAGAGAGCGAGAGAGACAGACTCATTTACTGATTTTCTGGTCTCGTTCACTGACACACTGACATTTATGCTCTTCTCATCTACCTTTAAGGCAGTGCTGGCCATTACATCATGTCAAATATTATAGATTGATCTAGCCTAGAAATCTAGACACTAGCAGCAGCAAATGAAATCTACTATCAGGGAGGTCTAACTACTCTCAATTTGCCTGCAAGTTGGATCCCCCAAAACTGGCACGGTCAATCCTACTACATCCAGAAGCATTTGAAATACAACCACCATTTGCCAATGGAGCTTTGTACAAACAAATATATAAATAAAAAATGGCAAATGACTCTCTCTCTCACTTATCATAAAGCATCCTAGTCCTTTCAAACTCTGTAACACCAAACTGATCATTACTGCAACTGTGCTCATATACTGTATTCTATACAGCATAAATAATGCAGATCATTAATATATTTATCATATTTACAGTATTTCCGAAGACCGATACTTCTCCAACAAACAGAATTCAACCTGCTGCAACATTTGACAAACATATCCTAAATCTCTGTAGCCTCTGTATTTTGACGAGTCTATTGAGAAAATGAGCAGATTAAGTAGTTGGCAGCTGGACAATTTCCTTTCCAAATAAAAGGACATTTACAAGCAACCGACTTTCTTACTATCCATGTCTTTGCTGCAATGCTTTCATGTGAGACCATGTACTTTGTATAAGTACTCTGTTCACAGGCTAATTTACTTTTACTTTACGTTTTGTATATTTGTTTAGCAATAGAAAAAAATTTCAGACGCTATACGATAAATTGTGTGCTTTTCTATTGGAACTATTACCAATGGCATTGAGTCTTGCCCCTGTCTCATCCCTGGGCTGAGGACAGGGTAAAACATTGTATCAGGTCCTATGTAATACCCATCAGTTAATGTATATGAATATAAATGAGCAATGTAATCATCCTCCACGTCGAAGAAACTGACTCCGAATCCACCGAAACACACCCCAACTCTTTGGATGTCCTCCCTGAGTTGAACATCGACTGACTCACTAGAACAACAGATCCCATCATGCAACTCAAGGGCAAAGTACAGATCGAGAGCATGAGTCTTTATGAGACCATTCTCGTCATAGTTCTTCTGCATGACACCCACAGCCCATTCATGCTTCCCCTTCACCATCACCTCAAAATAGTATTCATGTCCCCAGGCATATCCTTCTTGGCCAAGGATGAAGAGGTCAGTGTTAAAGCGTTCCCTTCTGCGAGCAACATTTTGGGATGCATCTCCACTGATAACCTCCTTCCCATCAGAGGACACAGCCGTGGGTGGGCAGTGGTGGGATCCAGGACCACGTTCACTGAAATAATATAAAATATCTGGAAGTAGTACATGAAAAAGGCTATTTAGAAAAAAACTATAATTCTCTAGCTTCATGTGAACCCTGTAATTGTAGTCGCAAAAATCCTGTGCTCGCCACTCCCTGTAGCCTTTCACCAATCAAGGCCCAAACATTCTTATCGCTAAGTAGTTCTTAACCTATTCTCTAACCTTCTTCTTAACGCTACAACGTTATTCCCCAAAAGTTTGTACACTAAGTGTATCCTCTGTAAGTCAAACGTTCGTAAAGGTGGTCTGGACCATTCGTAACCTCTCCCTTATCAGTTTTTGGCTTAAACATAGGCTTACAGCATTAAAAAGTGATGTATTGATCTCAATATTTGCGCACTTAGTTGCTTTGCTTTTGAACCCTTCTAAATATGCCACATACACACCTCATATTGACACACTAATAATATTTTTTACTTGCATATTTCGAATTAATTGCTGCACCTTAATCCCCCAAAAGGCATTTTCACGCATGCTTAAAGGAAGCGCAAATGACAACAGTCAATGCCAGAAACATGGATTTGCCACCTTAAGTGATAGCTAAGAACAACGTAGTCAAGAAGAGATAGTTCGGGGAACACACTCAGAAAAGTAAACAACTATGGTAAGATACATCTTCCTAGTCTTCTTAATGTGCTAAGAGTGAGCGTTATCGGGAACATGGCCCAGGTTCGGGGGGAGGGATAGCTTAGCCTGACATAGCCCGCCCATAATACTGCTGTTCATCAGTATTCAAAACGGTTTTCTGGGGAGGGTTTGGTCTGTTAACAGACAACAGGCCAATCGGCGAGGCTGATTGGATGAGCTGTCCAATCATTTCAAACCAGAGCTGAGTGCACTCCCCTTCAGGTTAAAGAACCTCTAGACCATGAATACGGATGAACAGAAGTATTATGGGCGGGCTATGTCAGGCTAGGGATAGCTGCCTGTCGACCACAGCTGAGAGCAAGCCGCTGAGTCTGACAATGTGCTACAGCGATGGAGGGGTTTGAGAAGCTGTTGGGGAGCATAATGGAGGCTGGGGGAGGGACCACAGAGTTGTATGATTTAGATTTTTTTCTAAGGCTCAGAATTACGTAGACTTGCCGAATACAGCTTTAATATAGTCACATTTTTTAGTTTAATGTTTGGTCATAGGGCCCCAAGCCATAAAAAAGTAAATATATAGAGTAAATTGTTATACATACCTCCATTCCTCCTTAATTCTTTAACCTCTGAAAACAAATAAACAAACAATAGGCTAAACATCCTGGGGAGACACAATAACTGCAATAACTTGGCAGTGACATCAGTATAGACTGATTACACATTGCAAAGCACTGACAATAATTAATTTGAGAGCTCTACTTCAGTGTTAATTGTAAAGTGTCAATTGTACTTTTTTTTGTACTTCTCTCCAACAACGTCCCCTTGTACTGGAAAGAGGCAATACTGAACATGGTAAATACTGAATTTCCCAAGAGCATTGTTGGTTAGAGGTTCAGGTCAATAATATATTTTCAATACAGACGAAGCGGTATAGAATGAATTCATAGCCATGTTGATAGAGTCTTGTGAGAACAATCAATCAACTCTATTTTAATTTATGTGTCAAAATAGACAGGCTATATACTCATCTATATTTTCTTATTGACTAAAGCGCAATTATAAATCTGAAACAGTCAAAAAATACAGCAAAAAGATGAAAAAAAAGAGTAGGCATATCTCTCTCTCTTACCATAACTCATCCTTGTCCTTTCAAGCTCTGAAACACCAAAAGGATAGTTACTGCAATTGTACCGTACTCATACATATCAAACGGTATAAATACAATACCATAACTAACAAAGATCATTGCAGCATTTCCACATAGGCCTACTAATACTGTTACCTCACTCACATCAGATGATGCGCTACGTAACTTTCGTAAGGCACTTCCGCGCAACGATCTGATGTTGAAGCCCTTCAGAGCGATTTCAAGCCAAATATTCTCTAACCGGACCAATCAGGGCTGCTGGCTGCTGTAGAGGGTGTGATGTAGCGAAGAAGCAACTGTTTTGAATCCAACCAATCCAACAAACGTAACCAGCGCCATCGGTTGGTTTCGATGTGGTTGGCTGAAGTGTACGTCAATTAAATTGATGGACAAGCCGTTTGTCCAGTTAGATTCAAGGATTTCTGGCTCCTGAAATAACTCGTCTATCGCTGAGGATCAGATGTTCGCGCATAGCGCTACATCTGACGTGAGTGAGGTAACTAATACTGATCCAACACACAAAATCCAACCTGCTCCAACATTTGACAGACATATCCTACCTCTCTGTAGCCTCTGTACTTCTGACTTTGAGGAGTCTAATGAGGAAATGTAACAAATTAAGTTGTTGGCAGCTGGACTTGTAAAGGGCATTTACAAACGATTCACACTCTCATATTATTTATCCGGTATTTGTTGCAATACTTTTATGTAGGCCTACTTCATAGAAGTAATGTGTTTACAGGGTAATTTACGTAGGTTAAACAAAACAACCTTTTGTATATTTAATGGGTTAAAAAAGACCCATCAATAATTTTAAGATAAATAGCATTTCCATTTCACTCTGACTCACCAGCCTGCACCCTTGTCCTGTCAAGATCTGAAAAGCACAAAATTAAAGAAAAGGAAAAAAAAACAAACAAACAAACAAAAAAAGAAAAGATAATCAAGGTTAATTAAAAAAAGAAAGAAATAATGAACTATCCTATGACATTTCTGTTATATAGTATTTTGTGGTACTGGTTAATGCCATGCTAGCATCCCTGCTGCTCACCCAGGACAATAACCAAACACACCTTCTTGTAGCCTTGATGTCTCTGATTCTGAGGGGAAAACATCAGGTGGAAAAAATTAGATTAAGCCTAGTTTGTCTGCAACTTTAAATTCCAAAACAAAATGACATTTTACATACAACTCATATTTGTTATTTACCCATAATTTGCACACCGATAATGCCAGACGCTATGTTCAGGCCCATTTAAACACAATATCCTTTTGTTTTTTTATTGTTTGATGGGCAAAACATTCAAACTGTTAACATCCACATGTTAGCTGTTAGCATTGACATCTCTCACTCACCAGCACACTCCCTTGTCCACTCAAGCTCTGAAAAGCCAAACGGATAATTACTATGACTGGTGTATGCACATATCAAACCTGATAATCAGTGTATCAACGCAAGATTTCCATCAGCCTTTAATAAGCAGTATTTGGTCTGTAAGAATTGTGGTCTCACCTGTCTGTAGCCTCAATGTCTCTGATTCTGAAAAATCAGATGGGAAAATGTTTCGATTTGCCTGTGCCAGTTGGAAAGCTTACAAAAGGACTGACGAAATAACTCACATTTGCTATTTATTACCCATAATGTGCAGTACTGGACATCTGCTTCAATGTTTCAATATGTGAGACTGCTTATTTACAAACACAAAAACACTCACCAAACTTTATCTGCAAAATATTTGCACCTGAAAATACATAGAGATGACCAAAAGTGTAAATGTGCTTTATTCATTAGGTTAGGCATATTGTTAACTGTATATTAAAGAGTGACAAGAATTTGACCCTCTTGACTTAATATGAAAGTTTTAAATGTAGCAATATAAAACTATAAAATCACAAAACAGAAGTTACCGTCTAGTCTGCGCTTAACACGCCAGAGTAATAGTGAGAGTCCAATAATCAAGGCGACTCCCAACAAAAACATGGTGCTGAAGCCAATCTTCCAAGAGTGGGTACGGTCAGCCAATTTAACTGAAAGTAACAAATAAGCAGCATCGCTTATGAGAGACTCTAGCCTACTCTATGGTGCCTGGCAGGAAGATTCAAGTGGACATAGGATGGGCTTTGATTCATCAAAAAATAAGTTCAAGTGCAATATTACTATCCATATTGCAAGATGATATTTAAGACCAGGGATTACAGTAATAGAGTATGATGTAAGAGATTAATTTCTGACAAAATAAAAATACACCCTCTTGTGTTTCATGGCTGATGTTGCATTCTTCATTTAACCTTTCACAATTATTCATACTTTTCATACATTCAGGATTTTTCACACAAATATGACGTTAAAGATTAAAATATGCAATCACCTCTGCAAAATGACCTACCTTTGACTTTGACCTGTACATTGATTTTCTTATAAAAGAACCCATCTCGACAAGAGCATGAGTAGTCCCCTTCATCTGAGGCCTTAACACTGGTCAGTTTTAAAGAAGCATCACCTCTCCTGAGTCCATCCCTGAACAGGACAGTTCTTCCTCTGTAAGCAGCATCCTGCTGGTCATTTCTATCACAGGCTTCTTCATAGAGATACACCAGAGCACCAGTCTGGTTTAACACCCATCTAACGGTTGTGTTCTCCAAACTGATGTTAGGTGAAAAGTAACAAGGCAAAACCACATCTTCACCCTCTGTTGCTGTGATGCGATTGACAGTACCAAACTCCTGTAGCCTTGCTAGAAAGAGAAATAAAGTGTTCTATAAACTATTTCATTTAAAGTAAATGTTAAGGCCTTCTTATTAATTGAAGTCTGTACTTAGAGCGTCTTCATCCTTGCTTTGAGAAATTGTTCTCTCTTCATGTCAAGACACATACATAACATCCAAACAGCACACACACGCGCGCACACACACACACACACACACACACACACACACACACACACACACACACACACACACACAGTGTAGAATGTCAAGGCACTTACATAATGAGGATGCCATCAAGCAGAATAGAGGCAGGATGATCTCAGAGAGCTTACTCAGAACTGAAGGAAAGAGAGGAGCCTTTCAGAAATAAAGGTCACAGAGTATCAGGTAGTATGAAAGTCACAGCAAGTACATTTATCTATTCAGTTTTATTCCGTCCCATCTTAGCAGAGAGCAAAGCAATTAGGTAAAGAAATGGGCAAAGGTGTTATGCTATTGGAGGTGTGTAAGACTTAAAGGGTTATTCCACCTTCCTTCATATTCCAAAATGGATCATGCAGCCTCTTATACCGTATGTGGGTTAAAACATTTTGATTTCAGTGCATGTGTTTTCCTAGTCTGGAAACTCCAATTTTAACTTTAGCTTAGCATAAATGCTGGAATGAAAAGTAGCCAGGTAGCAAAGGGGACCACGGGGGATCTTAGCTTGAAACACAAACAAACAGGAAGAATCTGCTGGAAGAATATTTTTTATCTATGAATTAATCACTACATATCTTGCTGAGACAAACTGATAATGGACCTAAAATGTTTGTCTCCCACTTGGTAGCCTATTGCTTTTTCTGCATTTATTTCAGTACAATATTCACAAATCTGCTTGCTCTTATGTGTGGTTTTTCCCTTCTTTGACCCTGAACTGATTTTTTGATGTTACGTACACAGTGAAACACTTAATCAGACAAGGGTGCTGTGCCCCCTCTATGCACCTCATTTAATGAAACCATGCCAGGTTAATGTGGTTACTAGAAGCGCAATAAGCCACTTGAGTCAGTGGTAAAACTAGCATATCATTGGGTTGCTTGTGGCATATTATTGGTTACGCACAGTATATGGCAGGGAAATTAAATATATTATGGAAAATATTGATAATGACATTGAATTATAAACATGCAGGGTTGGGGGCTTTTGTTTTCATCAGCTTTGTCCTACCTACAAACACACTTACAGAGACTAGACAGCAGCTGATAATTGGAAAGTCAGGCAAGTAATGATTGAGCGTTCACCTACATATCATCTTAACTTACACAAACAGCACACAATCGTCTCTCATTGATATTGAGTGTAACTAAGCATATTGACTGAGAAGTGGTCAGGAACACAATCCTCAGGAACCCCAATTCGTAACATTCCCAAACTCCCCATCCGAAGTCTGTGTCTGTCAGTGATATACTATATCAGATCACTTAAACTTGTCACATCACATTCATTTTTCCTTACACAAAATTCCTTGTAAATATAAAAAGTCAGCACTATAATGGTTTGACAAAATGATAACTTACCCTTAACGAACATTTTGAATGATTAAGAAGTTGCATCAGATCAAAGACATGACACCAATTACCAAGAAGTAGTGCACAAGTGGTTTGTTCTGCAGAAACCACTGTGTGAAAAGTCACTTTCTGCTCTCTCAGGGCCGCCCTACATGTCTAAAACTGTGACCGTTTTCTTTAAGCTCTCTTATGTCATTACATTACGTACTTATTGTGTATTCCTGTGTCAGTGTTGCAAATTGAAACGACCCATTGGAAACAAATGAAGTACTATTAATATAACTAACATGCTGCCACTGAGATGGACTACAATTTTGATTACTACTGCTACAATTACCACTAATTCTATATACAACTACTACTGCCACTACAACCTCTAACTTTACTGCTACTACTGCCACTACTACAGGGACTGTTACCACTGCAACTTCTATTATTACTGTATAGGCTGTGATAGAGCACATTTTTTGTGTGTGTTTATTTGTGTGTGTTTTGGTCAGTCCCCAGGACACATTATATAGACATTATGAATTAGGGTGCAGGGGAATGACATAGTATAGGCTACAACACAACTGAAGATAGGCTATATGGCGTTCTGCAAGTTACATGAAGCCTACGGGACCCTTACCTCTAACTTGCTGTAGTGCAAGTCAGAAGTCAAGTCGGAAGTGAATTTTGCGGTAGCAAACCAACCCCATGTAGGTCACCTCTTGTTGTCCCCTTACCGTCCTAGGCTGCTTTGCAATGGAGGTGATGGCTCCTTGTGGTTTCAGATGCTTGCACATGCAATGTCACATGTAAAAACTGTTGATGCTTTCATCCAAAGTGACGTTATGCAATGTCACATGTAGAAATTGTTAATGTGAGAAATGCTTTCATCCAGACTGATGTATAAAACAACACAAAACAAAACAAAATACTTTGCTAAATACTTTGCTTAATTTACAGAAAACTTGTGAATGATTTCTCCAACTCAATTGAGAAATCAACAGGTAAATTGTTGAATAATATATAAACAAAGAAATCTTTATTCTTCTTTACAATTTTTATCAATATTTTGGGACACTATATTTTAAAAACAAAACATCAGCTTCACAGTTTGGGTGGCCAAGAAACCAGCAAAACCTCATCGTGTTCTTAATCGTCTTAAGTAATACAGGTGTAGCCTTCTGAGGGCCCCTTCACAAAGTCATTTTGTAGGGCTACATGTGTGCAACTATTTCATTTGGAACTATCCACATACACAATATACAGTACAAAAAAATAAATTCAACTATAAAAAATCTCTTGAAGAGCACCAACCAAAGAATGCACTCAGAATGGTTTCACATACTATGAAAAAGATGTTTTCAGAAAAATGCTGATTGTAAATCTCCACTGTAGGTTACTGTAGGCCTACCAGTCCAGTACCTATGCAGAGGTCTAAACTTAGATGCTCCATATTTTCCTAGTTTCTTCTGCGTCTTATATACTCTTTTCACTCAGTTCAATAACCTAAATGGGTGCTTGTTATTCTCACTTGACTTTAAAGTGAGAATAAGAGGTCTTATAACTTACTATGAGTAGGCTACCAGGAGCAGGAGCGGTTTCTGGCATGGGCGATATGGGCGGTCGCCCAGGGCGGCATCGCCGTGAGGGCGGCATCACGGGCACTCCGAAGTTTTTTTTTAATTATTATTGCGCACGCGAGCGCCGAAAATTACAATCGTGAGTGATCCGGTTTTGCTTCATTGTCTTTCGGAAGCTTCGTTACTGGTATATCTGCGCCTACTTAGGGCGTTCAATTTCAGTGTAAAGATCGCCCCCATTTTATAATATCTTTATCTGGTGTTATAAACTTAGCTGCTGGAGTTCCATCTTATAACCAAGAGCTCAAAAAATAAAACTAAACCAAAACAATCACTACACATTATGATATAGACCTATAATTTGAACAGAAGAGTTTTCTATCACCCATTTGCTGAAAATGAACACCCCAAATCCCTTATGGTTTGCCTGCTTTCAGACTTCAGTGCTGAAGTCTCACACACAAGAAAGGGGAGGGGTTTGGGGTTCAGATCTTCTCCTTTGCCTTAGAAGCTAGACATGCATATAGTAGAGTAACTAATAGCTACCATAAGTACCATAAGAATTTTGCAAAAAATAGAAAAAAATAAAATAAAATGGAAATTAGCAGCAATGGCTATATTACTTTGTTTTATTATTTTTATTGTCTTGTTCTAGGCCATGATAATATGATGAGGTGTGCTGCGCTATTTTTGTTATATTTTATAATAATAATGATTATTATTATTATTATTATTATTATTATTATTATTATTATGTTGGGTTTTTTTTTTTTTGGGGGGGGGGGGGGGGCGCCAGATGAGGTGTTCGCCAGAGAGGGTAGGACCGCCCCTGACCAGGAGTTCATGGCTGTGGTTGTACCTGGGCCTCTAAAAGCTCTAGATAGAAGCTTTTGGTCTTGCCTGTGGTTTCAGCTCTGCAAACCCTGCAATGGCAGCACCACTGCTGGCAGGAAACAGAGGAGACCATACTCAGTCGGACACCTGGTTTTGCCAAGGAGTGAATTCTTCAAAATAATGTTTTGTAAAAAAAAGTAGTGGCAATATTTATCTTCAACCTTGCTGAGCTTCGCAGGTTGGCAACCTTTTAAAAGAGAACTCTCGAGTGATTGTGGTTGTGGTTTCAGTGATGTAGGAATATGAGCAATAAAGTTTGATACAACATAGACTGAATAGCTAACCGGTAGCCTGCTCATCACCAGTCCTCAGTTTACACGACATGTACACTTTGCTTTGGACAAGGGCCTGGAACCTCAGCTATTGAGAAAAGTTTGGTTGTTAAACTGCCCCCAAGTCAATTTGTGTTAACACTATTTGGTCTATGTTGAAATGTTCTCATTCTTTTTCTTACCAACAACACTTGCTGATCTTGACCAACAGGGCGAATGATTGATTCACAACAGATTTCTCCTTGAAGTGTTTTATTTGGGCACTGCATCTCCTACAATCTAAGGCTCATCCTGTAGAATGGCAACCTTTACGACTGCACTGTTTGAACACTGCTCTTCAACAGATGGCACCCCTTGCTGGACAATCCCTGTAATATCATGGCCCAGTCATGTACATTGGTACGTACATCTCTAAATACTCACAGACTTTGACATTCAATTCTCTCAAGTTTGAGAGAATTCAGGGCTGTCAAAGTGCTATTAAAACTGTTTTGGAGAGAATGAAGTGCCTCTGCTGTATTTCACATGATTTGTGTGGGGTGTTAAATAATAAAT
The DNA here is from genome assembly GCA_027497455.2 of Sardinella longiceps. Classification (NCBI taxonomy): domain Eukaryota; kingdom Metazoa; phylum Chordata; class Actinopteri; order Clupeiformes; family Clupeidae; genus Sardinella; species Sardinella longiceps. Next base: position 6,648,952 of record JAODXP020000028.1, read on the forward strand.
TATTGTCCAAAATCTTCATAACATTTCTGTTTTCTTGTGACAATTTAGTACCAGTAATCAATAACAGCTATTATGTTTATTTTTTCTGTTTATTGAAAAGCTGCATGGAAACAACATTGCTTTAAACTTGTTTGGGAGAGGTGTCTAAGGGTGATGCAATAAACAAGCAGCATGTCCGTCACTCTACTTGATTGACAGGCATGGTCAAAGATACATCAGAGGTAACCAAATTTAATTCCACACTGAATATTACAGTGTGTCTCTCAGAGTTCTAGAAGGAGGCTGATGTAAGGACGGCCACAGAGCTCCGGGGGACGGAAGGCAGGAGTTTGGCCTGCTCCTCATGAAAGCCTCCAGTCTGAACTTAGATATTCTCTCTCAGCACCTCACAGCACATGACTATATGCATGATGACACTTCACACACTCCTGAGGATGTGATCCATCTTGTGTGGAAGAATATGATGTGTGCTTCCCTGTTTTCCAGGTCAAAAGCTTTTTCTGTCCATTCATTTGTGTTTATACCCCATTTATGCCCCACTGTCCGTCTGCAACAAGAATGGACTATATACAGTACATCACTGAAAAGTATTTGGCACTAACAACAAAGATGCATTCAGTCTTTTTTTGTCTTGTCTTTTTTACAAACACAACCTTCTCAGCTACAGCATATTTTGATTTAGACGCATGCAACACACCAGTGTTAACTACTATATGTAAAACAGTAAAACATTGCTACAAACAGTGCTATCTTCTTTTCTTTCTGTCGTTTTTTGGAAGACACATACAGTAAATAGTTGACATGATCCAGTTGTTTACGGTGTAATTCCATTTCTCTGTCACAGTGGTATTTCATCTACATTAGCCTTGCAAGTCCATGACGGCTTGAACTCTACCTCCCATACTGGAAGTATCACCAAAGGGCCTGAGTTGAGGCCTGGGCTGAATATTGGGAAGAGAGTTCCAGAGAAACAATATTGGGTGTAGGAATATAAATGGACAACGTGGTCATCCTCCACGTCGTAGAAGCTCACAATGCCCTCATCGTAGTCCAGAAACACTCCAACTCTTTGAATGTCTTCCCTGAGTTGAATGACGTCATCACTGGACTCGGTTGAATAGCAAGTTCCGTCGCGCAACTGAAGGGCAAAGTACAGGTTTGAGGCACCCGTCTTTAGCGGACCGTGGCGGTCGATGTGTTCCCAGAGCAGACCTATAGTCCAGGCCCGGTTCCCCCTTACCAACACCTCGTAATAGTGTCTGCCGTGGGTGAAGCCCTCTCGGGCCAGAACGCAGAGCTCTGTGGCGAATCGCTCCTTGCTTGGAGTGACACTACGTGCTGCATCTCCGCTAGTGACCTGCTTTCCATCAGTGGACAGAATAAGCTGTGGATGGGCGGTGACGGGATCCAAGACCACGTTGACTAAGGAAAAAAAGTAGTAAAGGTTCAGAGCATCATTAGTGGTATGTGGTGTATGAAAATAGTAAGTGGTTATTTGTCATTGTGTAATACCCACCTCCATGCTTTCTCATGTTTTCAACATCTGTAAACCAAAAAGAACAGCTTATTACTGTCCTGTTGTCTAGGTAGAGAGGGGCGATTACAGATTGTGAAGACAGATAGTTATTGAATTTAACAGAATAGGCAAATATCATGGAAAACTCCGCTTCAACCCTCTCTGGAATAGAGCAGTGGCATATACTGTAGGCTTACACCACAAAATGTGTGAATGTCCAAACATCTCATTTTAATCATTAAATTCTGAGTTTTAAAGGCATGTACTCTAGGCAGTAGATATGATATAAAAAAAAACTCACCTTCACACATCTTTGTTCTTTCAGAGTCTGAAAAGAGAAACTAGTCATTTCTACAGCATAGATCATGAAACAAGTAAGCAATTACTGCATGTAATCCCATTGATTATGGGTTGAAATACTGACAAATTAGATTACAATCAAGCCCACCTTTTCGTAGTATTAATCCTTCTGGTTCTGAAAGTAGAGAATTTGTATTAAAAAATGTTGCAGGCATTACATTTGAAAGCTTTCAAGTGGTGCTCCGGAGTAATTTCAAGCATAGCCCTATTGAACGAGCCTGCTAAATGCATTAGTTAATTTACTTTTAGTTTTACTTTTATTTTTCAGGACATAATAGGGCACAATAACAGGACACAATAATTTGGAACAGCACAGACCAAACACGAACGTAGAAGCGAACAAGCACTTAGACTACTCCGGAGCTACGCTTTAAGGATATTATTTTGCACCCTATGCCAATTAATCCCTGATTTGTAGGTTATATTGTAAAAATGTTTCATGGAGCGGTGTATAATGAGTTCAAACTCACCAGTGTTTATTCTCAGAAAATACATGTCTGAAAATAGAGATCACAAACATTATAAAGATGCAATGTGAACAATAAATATTAATTATGTCACAGTAAGTTTGACTTTGTCTTTAAAGGAATATTCCACCATTTTATGAAAATTGGTTATTTGCCCTTTTACCTAGAGTTACATGAGGGTAAAAGCATTGCTGGCAACCCCAATTTTTTTTTATCTGTAGCTTAGCATAGGCACAGTAATGTCAAGTAGCCAAATAGCAACTCTCTGGCTACTTTACATTCCAGTACTTATGCTAAGTTAAACCAGGGTTGCCAGACTAGGAAAACGCATGTAAGGTAGGTAAGAGGGTGAATAACCAATTTTCATAAATAAGTGGAATATCCCTTTAATGTTGGTGTTGCAGCTGTATATATATATTAATATAGGTTACCCTTAAGTTTCCCTTTAGCTTGATAGACCAATCCAACAGCCAAAGCAAGAGCCAACAAAAACATGATGCCGAAGGCAGCCTTCCAAGAGTGGGTATTATCTGTCGGTTTTCCTGAAACACAAAAATGACACTTGGCAAAAAATGTTGTGTCTGTAGATGGAAATGGGATCTATAAAGGGGAAATATTGAAGGGAGAGGCTTATGAGAAGAAAAGAAACAAACCACAAGAATTCTGTCACCCTCTAGTGTATAATTCTGTAACTGCACCTCAGATGACTGACTTACAGCCTGGAGTTTTCTCTCATATGCAGTCCTACTCAGGACAAAAGTTATTTACCTTCAACTTTGATCCATAGAGATATTTCCTGATACCACTGTCCATCTAGGAAAGAGCATGTGTATTCCCCTTCATCTGAGACCTTGACACGGTTCAGTTCTAAAGATGCGTTGCCTCTCCTGAGTCCATCCTTCAACAGTTTTGTCCTCCCTCTGTAAGTATTGTCCTGTTGGTCATTCTTGTCATTGCTTGTCTTCACGGAGATGCACTAGTGCATGCTTTGACATCCAGCGGATTGTCATGCTCTCAGCACTGGTGTTGGGTGAGAGGTAACAAGGCAGAAGAACGTCTTCCCCCTCCATGGCTATGATGGGATGGCTAGGCCCATGGGGCCTTGCTTAAAGTTTAAAAGAGTAATGTTGTACTTTAAGAACAAACACCATGGGTAAACCTTAAATAAAATCATACATACAACAATTTGCATCTTTAAATACTATTCTTAATCAAACAGTAGCAAAATAACTATATTTTTCTGTTTCTCCACACTAATATTACTTTTCTCAAAACCAAAGCATATTTATTGAAATAGATTTGACGATGAACAACGTATTTTACTCAATAAAAACTACAAATGAAGTGTAGTAAAAAGTAAAGAGGTTGCATGCAAGGACACTTACCTTTAACTATGACCTGCATGGATATTTCACTGCACCAGTCTTCTCCTTGAACAGAGCACGAGTAGTTTCCTTCATCGGACAACTTGGCACTGGTCAGTTTTAAAGACACATTTCCTCTCCTGAGTCTGTCTCTGATCAGGGCAGTTCTCCCACTGTAAGTAGTGTCCTGTTGGTCATTTCTATCACAGCCATCCTTATAGAGATGAACCAGTGCACCGGTGTGGTTTAACACCCATCGGACTGTCAAATTCTCAACACTGAGATTAGGCGAGAGATAACAGGGCAGAAGAATATCCTCATACACCATGGCAATGATGGGATGCTCAGGTCCGAACACACGAGGCGTTGCTATTACTGTAAATAAGAACGTTAAGTCATGAAAAGTCATATGTAAAAATAAAAATAATAATAATTAATACAAAATCCCGAAGTATCTCTAAAGTGAGCTCCACAGTATGGAGTGATGTCCTCCCAGAGCCTATCATAGGTTTTGTATAAGGAGAACCATCCGATTGAACCTGTTTGTGCTTTTTCAAAGATTGCCACAGGAGATTTTAGAAAAGAGTTTGTTTATTCCTCTTACTTTATTTATTTTATTAATGAATTTAGCTACCCAAGGCGACTTAAAGTCTTTAAGTGCTTACTTAATTTGGCTATTCTGACGCTTAGAGTCTCCTATAGAGTAACCAATGATCAAATGCCTTGCTCAAGGGCACAATAGTTGGAGCCAAGACTCGACCACACATCTAAATTATAGTTCCTTAGCCACTAGGTACTTGATGTCTTCTCTCAGTTTTTTGTCATCAATATTTTTATACACACTAATCAAAAGCTTTAGCTTGAGAGGAAATATCTACACCTAAGAAATGATGAAAAGTGATGGTGAATGAATGGATGAAGAAGTTAATTACATTAGAAACATAAATAGACAGAAAATAGATCTCTTACCTTTAACCTTCATCTGTACTGTAGATGACTCCCAGATCCTGCTTTGGTTTCCAACTGAGCATGTGTAATCTGCCTCATCTGAGACTGTAACGTTGGTCAGTTTTAAAGAAGCGTTGCCATTCTTGAGTTCGTCTGTGAACAGCGCTGTTCTCCCTTTGTACGCAATGTTCTGCTGGTCATTTCTATTAAAGCCATCTTCATAGAGATACACAAGTGTATCATTATCAGTGTTGTTTAACACCCATGTGACTGTCATGTTTTCAGAAGTGATGTTGGGTGAAAAGTTACAAGGCAGAAGCACATTTTCACCCACTCTGGCTATGACAACACGGACCAGATTCTGTGCAGGAAGGCTTGCTAGAAAGAAAGAAAGAAAGAAAAACAAGCGTGTCACTAAAATGTCTCAAATGTAGAATAAATACTATAATACATATTATAGTCATCACCAGCATTCACACACGAACACACACACGGACACACACAATCAAATTCCGCACAGCTATGGATTCAGTGTTTTAACATGTCACTTACTGGTGATGAGTTGCTTCCAAAATGCAATACATTATATGTATTGCCTATTACTTGTTACTGTAGGCCTATTATTTGTTACTGTTATTTTCAAAAGAAATCATTAGCTTAAATTATCATTATAATTTTTAAAAGTTGCAATGCATGACATGACCCCCGTATTACTTTTGAGCGACTTTCACCGGTGCACGCACACACACACACACACACACACACACACACACACACACACACACACACATATACATACGAATTACATACGTATTACTGTAGGCTACTTGTTGTCCTTCTCTGTTAGAAACTTTATTGCTAATGGCTGAATAGACTAATGAGAGAGGTCTTCTGTAAAGGTATGTCTGTGAAAATACAGGCCACCACTTAGCATGTTCTCCCTGTGACTCTTTCTATCACACACACAGTAATGCTCTGGTTATCTCACTCGAAAAAGAAATGTGCAGGACTGCACAACTTGTGAGAGATTGTATTTATCACAGAATTTTGGGATGTCTGCTGATGTCTGCAGAAGGCTGTACTCCATGCCCAACCCAAGTTGACCAAGTTGACAATTATGCGCTAGTCGGAGTCGAAACTGCCAGCCATAAAGTGTTAGCACCAGCACATAATCTTTTTAAGCAAAAGCAAATAAGCTAAAACCTTATTAAACCTTGGTAAACTCAGCGGAATTCGAAGTGTAAAAAAAGTCTTCATATTCGTTTACACCAAGAGCTACTAAAGCTATAAAAAGCAAATTTGCTCATCATTTATATCACTGAAATGTATTCAAGTAGGCTGGCATCGAGAGATAGACCGAACTTGTGGGGGGAACAAGGCTGTTATCTTTCAAATACTTCTGGACGCAACAGGATAGTCTATGGCCAATCAGAGGAACAATTTACTTTTAATGAGATGTAAACACCAATTCAAAAGACTGTTGTGTTCAGTGATGCCCACCCTAAACACATAGAGCGTTGTGATTAGATGTCGCCAAAGGAGTCATCCAATCAAATTGCCTATGGCTTGCTACTAGACGTACTAGCTGAGCAAAATTCTGATTTACAGCTGAAACGTTTCATAACTAATTTGCATAAAGTTGACCAGTTTTTAACTTTTTTCAGTGGCTCAAATCACACAACTTTTTGCCCATATAGATCGAATGACTTCCGCCGATTTTACAGCTTTAGTAGCTCTTGGTGTGAACGAAGAGTTAAAGTATAAAAATGCGAGAATATCTATATCTTGATGAGGGAAGATCTCTCTGCTACCAGGTGCCTCTCTCTGGGTCTTATCAGACAGGACTGCCTCTGCCACCATAACATGAACCTGCTGTATACCAGCACGTGCTGAGTTAGGCCTATTTTAAACAGTAACATACACGTTAATTTTAAAAGTTTCCTGTTCACACACACGCACACACACACACACACACACACACACACACACACACACACACACCACATTTATACATAAAGACACACACTGTATGATCATATACTTGTATGATGCGCTGTCCAACCACAAATGTAGACAATAAACTTTGCTTTGACTACCATAATGTTGTCAGACAATACTCTGTAATCAGTTCAGCTTGCATATGTAGCCTGATTTTTGCTCTTCTTGATGAAAAAAAATCACTTCTAAATTTTCAATTAAAAGTGATATTTGTAATGTTGATATGTAATAAGCGTTACAATTTTTTGTGTAATCATTACTTTTGTGATGCATAATAACCAAACAGGGGCTCATAATCGATAAAATCAGCCTTACACTACCAAATTACAAAAAAAATTAACATATTTGTGTAATCATTATTCTTGTAATGCATTATACCCAACAGTGCTTACCAGATGAGGATGCCAACATATAGAAAAGAGGAAGAACAATCACAGGGAAATCCTCCATCACTGAAAGACAGAGATGTTTTCAGAATGCAGGTCACTGACAACCATACACTGATTATTAAAACTATAAAAGTCATAGAGAGGACTGTTTTCTATTTGGTCCTAAACGAAAGTAACTTACGAGTAAAAGTGTCTAAAAAGTATTGACAAATGAAATATTTCTATTTTCAATTCAATTCAATTTTATTTGTAGAGCACTCAAATACAGTGAATTGTCTCACGGTGCTTTACAGACAGTACGGGAAGCATCCATGAGAAACAGGGGCAAGGAAAACTCCCTACACTTTGCTAATAATGCAATAATTTCAATAATTTCTTCTATGATTTCCTTTCATTTTATTTAAAATAATGACATGACAATTTATTGCTGGGCTAGTTACTAATTTGCATGCAAATTATCATCTTCTAGTCACTTAGCTTAATATGTCGATCTGGAGTTCCCTGATCCTGCTCAAACTAAATAGTCTTAAAAACTAAAAAAAAAAAAAATTGCTAAATAATAGTCAAGGTCAATTTGTCTTACAGGCGGTAGCGCTACAGCCGCAACTCATGACACAAAACTTGTATTTTCCCTATGTCCTAAGTCGGAGTTGAAACGGCCCCCATTAAAGTGTTAGAAGCATGAATTTTTAGAAGCATCACAATGACTAATGCAAATTAAAACTAAAAATAGCCTAGTTGCATAATTCCAATTTAAAGGCCTCTTTAAGCCCTATGGTAACCTCTGTGGGATTAGAAAAAAGGATGCACACTCTACTCTTAAAGTAAAAAGCACTTGAGGTGCTGATAAGTCATAAAACTACACTCTATATAACCTTTGTAACACAAGTTTTATTGGACCATGTCTTAAAAATGCGAATGCGAATGCGTTTCAGAACAAGGCCATCGGCAGCTAAAAAGTAGGCCTACTGATGCCTCTTTTCCTCCAAGAATTATTCAACTTACTATACAGTTATTATTATTATCATACTTACTGACATACTGTACAGTTTGTCCAAATTGAAAAATGTTTTTCCGAAAAAACTCGCTATCACAATTCCCTGATACATGTATTAGGGCCTACTTTAAATGTCAAGGTTACTTTACTGTAGGAGAAAAAAACTTTATGAAATCAGAAAAGCCTATGATTGGCTTAATAACAACTTTCTTAAAAGTGTCCTCATACATGGCAATGGGAAAGCAAAGAACTGAGTGATTTTAGTTCAAAAAGTTTTGAATACTGAGTGATTTTAGCTCAAAAAGTTCAAAACATTTAGAATTTTTTCCTTCAAGAAACACATTGTTTACTTGGTTTTCTTTCTTTTTATTTATTTATTTATTTATTTATTTATTCATTTACTTTTTTACTTTTTCAGGGGTGCCAAATTTTCTGAGGGGTTTTGCTAAACCACTGTACTGTGCACAATTTTTGGTGACATTCTAAACAGCTTTCTACGTTGTTTACAAGCCAACAATGTGAATTAGAAAAATATATAAAAAATCTATGTACAGGTATCTGATGCATACTTCAGTACATGCCTAATTTACATGCAAAAAGAAGTGACAAGAATGATAACATTCATGACATAAAATGAGGAGGTTGGAGCTGGTTACGTTCACTCAACTGAATTTTCACAAGCGCCTAATCCTGTCACTCACAGTTTTCTACTTTGTCTAAGTCCTAGTAAGTTGATAATACAATCCTTGAAAACCCACATTACATTTAAAATATCTATTATAAGACAATGCACATAAAAAAACAACATATCTTTTGTAAATCTGTTGAAATGGCGCCCAACGTTTAAATATTAAAACTTTAACTACACCAAAAACTTTGCATGGCCTGTACTTTGCAACAATAGCAATAGTAATTGTTTCCCACAGTAATTACTTACCTTCAACAGATGGCAAGTATTGGTGTCACACGCATGAGAAGAAATTCAGCACATGAATTGTCACAAAGTGATGCAGGAGTGTTTTGCTCTGAAGGGGCCAAGGTGTGAGGTCCACCTTCTACTTCCTCTCTGTCACTCCACTACGCTCAAGATGTTACTAATTACGTGTTTGCACTGTATGTGCACTATACTGTATATAGTAGAATAGTACTGAATACAGCAGTACATACTTTATTATAGGAGCCAAAGTGAATATTTCCAGTGTGCAGAAGTCACACTGAATGACAATATCAACTTTTCATTGATATTTTAATTACGATATTTAATTGATATTTTACATGTTATGATAATTGACCTTATTAAGAAGAGATAATTTAAAAATGTGCGTGCATGTGTGTGTGTGTGTGTGTGTGTGTGTCTGTGTGTGTGTGGCCTACTTCATGTGAGGGGCAACCCATCAAGAACAAAGAAACAGGTCATCATACCACTTATCAGCTGCCATTTGCACCGTTGCAGTGCATGTCAGAAATCGGAAGTGTGCAGACGCACCAACACCATTTTTTTCCCCACACAGGAAGCACATGACCACGGTCAGGTTGCTAGGCAATTGCTATTACAGAGGTGGGCTGAAAAGCCATGACAGCAAGTTGTAGAGGGTCATATTCTTAAACTCATGTGTGCAGTTATGAATGTATTGAGAGTTCACAGGAGAGCCCAGCTTGAATCTGTGTGTGATTCACAAGTTGTGTTGGAGAAGAGCATTTATTCAACGTGTATGTAGTGAATCAGCCATTTCCGTAGCAATATTCACAATTCCAACTGTTAGCTTCATCCATTTCCCAATAATCAAGTACCAATGTTTTGGGACACATAATTCACAAAGCTAACATCAAGAAAACAAACAAACAATAAAATAAAAACAAAACAAAAAACTGTCTTATGTGGTTTTTTAACACCCTCTCTACAATAATCCTCAAAGTGCTGAACTTCTAGCCTGGGAGTTCCCATGCTCGTTTGCCCGCTTATTTCATTTCATGGCCGTTTTTCTCGCCTGCTTTCGGTATCCAATTGCAGAACAATAAGGGATTTGTACGGCCCTCGATTGCATTTTTTACGTCACATGGTGGCTCTGGTATTGGCTCCGAGGTATGTACAGACGCTATGATAGACATTCCTAGCGCCCAATAAATGGCTCTGGACAAGCGTAAACGATGCTTACGCTACGAGAAATGGAATAGGTAGGTCTCCAGACTAAATATCATTGTGATTTTAGTTTGGCATTCGCAGGCTACTGAACTTCTCTGAAACCACATAAAATCTCACACATGTATTTCTTTTTCTTTTTTTAATCTCCAGTCAAACTTCTATACACACCAATAGATACAGTAGATCAAATGAAGGCAGAGTTAAAGCCTCCAGCAAGTAGTGCTTTTCTGTACTTTTAAAATAGCTTGATTAAGTTATTGGCCATATGCAAGATAGCCAGATTAGTACTGTTCAATATTACATTTCTCTACAGCAGCAACTGTCCAGTAGGCCTAGTGTTCTAGCAAAACGATCTCTAGCTACAAATAAACAAATGGAAATTGAAGGTTGAACCAGTACTGGTAGGCCTAGGCTTCAAATTCAATCTACATGTAACTGCCCAACCACTACAAAGTGAACATGCTTATCAAGAGTGAGGTGATCAGACATTCTTGAATTGTAAGAACAGTCCCCATCTTTGGTGCTCCGCCCCCAGTAAAATACAAGAAAACACGCTTTCCCCGGATTTTACAAGCTAAAGCATTATTCATTTTAATGATATTTACTGGAATTATGGAACGTTCCCCGAAGCCTATTCAAAAACAAATTCAGGAAAAATGTCAGATGTCTGAAATGTCTGAGATTTCCATCTCAGTGGTCTGGCCACCTTTATATAGAGTGTCTAAGCCTGGTCATAACTATCCCCCTGATCTATGCTTCTCTTTGTACGAGGGTCTGGGATCTCGGCTATGGAGAAACAGTGTTGGGCAAGCTACTCAGTAAATGTAACAAGCTAAGCTACCAGTTATTCCACATCATATGAAGCTTCACTACACCAAAGCTACCGGAAGACAAAATGTAGCAAGCTAAGCTATGAAAAAATGTCAGAAGTAGCTTAACTATTGTGAAGCTACTTTTTAATACACAAAAAGGCCAATAAATAAGTCCAAAAAAGGAGGAAAGAGCAGAGGCACCCTGAGATTTGATGAAGGCCATTATTTTTCTCAAATCTCAGAATGCCTCTGCTCTTTCCCCTGTTTTGGACTTACACTTCACCCCGTACAGATGAGCACCTGAGTAACATTGTTTGCACAGCCTCCTTAGCACTCTAAGCTCTTTTGTGTCTTCTCAGGCCTATGAATAAATTCTGTGATCCAACCAATTGTACAAGTATTAGTGATCAAACTATCAGGCATACAATAGTAACTAACTAATTATATCAAAATGTAGCCTACTTTTATATGGGTAAGATATTTTTTAAATTAAACTTCATCAAATTGACACATGATAGACACAATTGATTTTCATTATGGACACTTTTTTGAATTATGGCACCTGTCAGGTAATAAATGCATCACAGTACAGTAAGAACTGATCCTCGGTGCATGGCCTAGATGAAAGATTTGCTGTTGTGAACTGATGCCCTGAAAATGTAGCTTGTGGGAAAGCTACCACACTACACGGCCAAAAAAGTAGCCAAACTACTGAAAAGCTATCAGATTCAGAAAATAGCTACACTACAGCCAAGCTACTCAGAAATGTAGTTAAACTAGTAGCTTCACTACTTGTAGCTAGCTACTGCCCATCACTGTGGAGAAACGATTGCTTGCTAGAGATGCTTAAATTCAAAACGATTAGATCAGCCTATCGTATTCTCATGCTGCATTCGTAAAATTCACTGATTGGCTCAGGCTCGATGTCGCCGATACAAACAAGGTCAAAGTCACTCTGGAATCTCAGATGGAGTTATGGAGGGAGATAAAAGCAGAAGTGTGTAGGAAGGCAAAATGGCCAGGCTATGAGTGTGTAGACTCTTTGCATTAAGAGAAGCTGAGTGGAAGAGGCTGGTTCACAAGGTTAAATGCAGGGTCCCTAAAGGCCAGGTCTCCGTAACTTACTTATCCTTCGCTTCCACCCCATCCCTTATTTCCCTTTATCGGACCAGGACTATGCAAGTTTGCTACCATTGAAACGTATTAAGTTATATCTATCTTGGTCAGTATTCCATGATCTTTGGCCTCACTGCTGACATTGTTAGCTATCTCAGTAGTTCTGCCATCATGTGAGGTAGTATGACTAAGATTATGATGGAAGTTAGCAACAAAGCTTTGCAGAAATGGTATCTTGACCAAAATACTGATCTGTCAGCTTGATTTGATTTTGCTTTTTAGCTCACTATGACAACTACGCTATTACTACTTCCACTTCGCCCGAGGTATTGCAACCAATCAAAACACGCTTTTACCCCAATGGAGTCCTGAATAACGCATGTTTTGTTTAAATTAAATTAAATTATGATGTGCTTTGCTCTTTCGTCTCTGCATACATCAACGGAATCACTCATTTTTTTTTTTTTTAGGTCTGTCCAATAGCGAATCTTCAGTGGTTTCACCTCAGGGAAGTGGGAGATCCACCAGTGACCAGGCCAAACTCAATCTCTGGTTGTTTGAGGT
>JAODXP020000028.1:6666351-6705727 GCA_027497455.2 Sardinella longiceps
TCATCCTGGGCATGCTGGCGGGCGCGGCGGCCATCTTGTGCCTGCTGATGCGCCATCGCCGCGGCGTCAAGGGCGCAGGTCACGGGACGTCCATGTCGGAGAAGCATCACGACCTCCTGGCGTCATCGGCTACGCCGCAGTCGCCCAGCAGCGCCAGCCTGCTGTCGGAAGCCGTGCCGCTCACCAAACGCAACGGCACCCTCAACGGCCACGGCGGGGGGCACAACGGCAGCAGCAGTCTTAACCACATCGGCGGTGTTATCGTTAGTGGTAGCGGCATCATCGGGGGCGGTGGCCACAACGGGCCTCACGTCTACTCCAACAACAGCAGCAGCAGCGACGACGTCAAGCTGTCCGAATCCAGCTCCAAACTGGGACTCCAGCATAACCCGCATCACCTCCACCATAACCTGGAGGGACGCGAGAGGCCCGGCCCTGAGGGCGAGGAGGGCGAAGGCCTCTCGGAGGGGCTCTCGGAGATCGGCGAAGGTCTCTCAGGCCTGGAGGAGGAGCTAGCTGGACTGCAGGCCTACCACGGGGCACCTCTAGCTCAATGTGAGGAGAGCTCCATTTGAGAGAGTGACAGAGAGTAAGAAGAAAGAGGGAGAGAAAAAAGGAGGAAAGAGAAAGGCAAAAGAGGGTATCTGTGAGAGAAATAGAGAGAAGGGGGAGAGAAAGAGAGATGAACAGGATAAAGAGAGAGAGGAGGAAAAGAGAGAGGAGCTGATGACAACCATGGCCCTGATTGCCATTCTTTCACTGTGACTTGGACACAGAGCCATATTACTGGAGCTGGTAGTGACACATGTACTGCTCCTATGTGTTTGTGTTTTTGTGCAACACATATTCCACATACCCACAAAACATGTAAACGTCAACTTTCTGAGAACGCACACACACATATTGTGTGTCAGTTTGCGTCTGTGTATGTGTGTGTGTGTGTGTGTGTACTGGCAGTAAGTCACAAGTTACTCCATTGCCCCTCCCTGTCTCTCTCTGTTTTTCTCATATCTGTATATGACTGTGTGTGTGTGTGTGTGTGTGTGTGTGTGTTTGTGTTTATTTTACACACCACACCTTTTTAACATGCACTCCATTTTCTCTATGACTCCCATGAACAAGGCGACTCCTGTCCTCTTAGTTTTGGTGGAAGAAAACCCTCTTATGTTGTCATTGTGGATGCATAGGATGATCAGGGTGGACAGAGAGACAGCGTGAGTCTCTATAGCCCAAACGTCCCATGAATCCACGCATTAGGAACTCACTCACTCACTCATACACACACATGACACTCCCCACTCCCACACAGAGACTCACACACACAGTTGGCCTGTAAAGCTGTGTTGAGGTTGGACAATAAGTGAGTTACTGTAGAATAGAGGGGAGTGGGAAGCAGCAAGTTGGACCAGTGCTTGGACATGCCAAACCAAAGACTGCCGAGTTCGTGAAGGACGTTTTTTTTTTTTTTTTTTTTTGGTCAAAGACTGCTACAGTTAGGTCAGAGACTGGAAGATTCCTCAGAATTTCCACACACAGCAGGACTTTTCGCAAAGAGATAACACACACGTGGATCCATTGAAATAATCAGGAAGCGTAAACTGGCACTGGTCTGCAGAACTGAACATGGATTGGGCCCAGTTTTACCAGTAGCTATACTCACACAGTTTCCTGGTTACTCTCGGCAACCATGGCAACTAGGTCGGCCATCCCTCCAGCGTGGTGTTTGTTTTAGCCTCGGGCTAAAAGCAGTGACTGATAAACAGCCACTGATGAGGGTGTCTTGGCCACACTGTGTTTGTTTTTCATTGGCAAATGGTCTGCTAACTCACTTTGGCTGGATGGGTCAAGAGATTTTGTTTTGTTTTTTTTTGTTCGTTGTTGTTGTCGTTGGCATGTCAACTGTCGATAAATGACAAATATCTATTTTATTATTTTTCTGTCTTTCTTCTTTAATTTAAAACTAACTGTTGTTACAGTACTTGTTTGAAGGTATCTCAACCTTATAAATCATACAAAAAAAGAAAACAAAACAAAACAATGCAGACCAATGCAGACTTATTCTGTATACTGTCACTGTATGTATACAGCTCTATGGACCAAGTTCATGTAATGGTGTTTTGGAATGTTGTTTTTGTAAAGAAAGACATGAGATTGTGGCCCTTGTGTTGCAATAGAAATTAATCTACAAAGGAATGACAAGCGGGGAAGGTAATACTGGAAAGGATTAAAAAAGAAAAAATGTTTCTCTTATGGACAGACAGACCACCAAAGCAAGACTGCTTTTAGCAGAGGTGCTGAGGAACTATCCAAAAATAGAGGTAAGCTTATGAATGAAAGCCAACGCAGAAATGACATGTCAACGACGTCTTAAGACCGATGACAGAAGAGCGTGCTAGAGAAAGAGAGAGAGAGAGAGAAAAAACATTGTCATTCATGTTTTGTGTTCACATTGTTTCTGTTAGCAAACTCTTCAAGAGGGCCCCATTATTGTCAATGGCTGTGAGCTCCTTCTGCCACAAGGGGGAGTACTTTTCTCTAGAAAGCCTCTGTTTATAAACACCACTGTTTTGCAATTGTTGAGTAGTTTTCTCCATTGTATTCTTTTCTGTTATATTCACTTCATTATTTGACATGGAGAAGGTAATACTCTGAATGGTATATGTGGCATAATGTAGCTTGTATTGTCAGCATTTTAGTGGCTACAGGTACGAATTCTCTCCCAGAAGATTAACACCCATGTATTTTCAGATACAACAGATAGACTCCAGTTACCATGATGCACCTGGTTTTGTCAGTATAGTCCACAGGGACCATTTAAAATGACAGTGGGTCCAAATTAGGGTTTGTGCTTTGGTGTCAGTAGGTCTTCAAGAACACCCCCATAGTCTTTCTGAACATCCCATAATAGTTTAGAAATCAGACATGAATCTTGTGAGTAAAATGATTAGTGTATAACCTGGTTCATGATGTTTGACAAAACATGACTGTTCCAGACTTTACCTTCTCTCCCTTCTCCTCAGTTGCATAAAGTACATAGAGTCCATTCAACTGTTGTACAGATATGTTGTATATGTTTTATTTTTATAATTTATATATAACAAGGAAACAAATGCACATTTTTTGGAATACCTATATTGTGTCTTTGTATGTGGATGACTGTGCAGTAAGTATGTGTGAGAATGCGTATAAAAAAGAAGTGCTACCTCTTATTACCTGTGAGTATCAGTGCTTCTGTTTCTGTGCGTTGTTACTCCCCTGACTCAAGACAGTTAAGGCCACCAAGGCCCGGATGTAGTGGGCGCCCTACTATTTGGACCAGATCATTTCTCACTTTTTAAAATACAGTATTAGAGTTAAATGAATAAGCCGCTGTTACCAATGGTACTAGTTAATGCAAGCAGACCTCTCCAATAAGTCCTTTATTGTTATTGTATAACAGGTGTTGGAACCCCCTTTCTTTTAACCTGGTCATAACCAGGCCCTCGGTCTGTACTTCTCTTCATACAAGGATCTGGGTTCTTGGCTAGTGAGAAACGATTACTTGCTGGAGATGTTTAAATTGAAAAAGAGAAGATTGAATCAGCCCTTGACTGACCTCTCTGCATTCTGAAAGTTCGCTGATTGGATCTGACAGGATGCACCTGATGCAAACGAGGCCAATTGCCGTAATCCCAGATGGAGTACTGGAGGGACATGTCAATTGAGCAGAATTACATAGGAAGGCAATGGCCAGGCTACCTTTCTTTATAATTACACCTTAAAGTTGTGGTCATTAGTGTGTTAGTTAGTTAAAGTCCTTCCTGCTCCATGTGCCCATCTCCCGTTTCTGGTCCCATGTCTTAACTTTACCCTCTCCATCTAGATATCCGAGCATCATCAGTGGGTACCATTTTTATGATGGTCTTTTGTATGACACGACCGTGAGTGAGTTAAAGTTGTGTACCCCCACAAAAAAATCCCCACCTTTCTCAGCTGAAGGCTGCAGTTTTTGAAATATTTATTGTGCTATACCTCTTTCTTACAGTATAAGAGAAAATTTGCCGTGTTCTCATCTACAACATACAGTAGCCTATATTTTAAAGGGACTATCAATCAGTAGCCCTGTTGTCCAAGGTTGCTGAGAACTGTAGGAATAAGAACATAAAAGTTGGTACATCATCGACCAAATAGCAAAACCTTTCCTCTTTCCTCATGTGCATCTTTCAGTTAGCATTAGTTGTTGGTTAAAGAATCTAAAAGGTGTTCTGCCATAATGCCATTCTTATTCTTTTTCTGACAGCATTTGGCAACCTTGATTGACTGCAGATCAGCCTTTTGAAATGTGTGAATTTCTCTCTGAAGAAATGTTACGTCCCCACTGATCAGTGCAATAAAACCTTAGATACATAATTCAGTTGTGCAGCCTTCAGGAGAAATATTATCATCCATACATACTTCAGAATACTTAAGTACACAAATGATGTGCAGGTATTAAATAGTTGGCCTACATTTTATTCAATAATATACAATGAAACTGACAGGTAGTACTTTTGAAAACAAACCCATTTGGATGCTTTTGAATGATTCACATCTCCACAGAGCCAGTCGTCCTAGGTCCTGTTTACCCCCGTTTGATTGACAGGCATGGTCAGACGATGCGGCAGAGATATCCAAATTTAATTCCACACTGAATATTACAGTGCGTCTCACTGAGTTCTAGAAGGAGGCTGATGTAAGGACGGCCACAGAGCTCCGGGGGACGGAAGGCAGGAGTTTGGCCTGCTCCTCATGAAAGCCTCCAGTCTGAACTTAGATATTCTCTCTCAGCACCTCACAGCAGCACATGACTATATGCATGATGACACTTCACACACTCCTGTGATCCATCTTGTGCTGGTGAAGGGGATGGAATGGCACCCCTAGTACATTAGTCGTATTGCTTCCCAGGTCAAAGAGTCTTCTCTGCCCATCCTTGTGCTATAGGGTCAGCCATCTACAAGGGCCAAGGGATGTTTTAACTGCAATAGTCAATGTAATTTATCAGGGGGAAAATGCTTGGAGAGATTTTTTGTTATATCACCGACAACTTCAGAGAGAGAGCGAGAGAGACAGACTCATTTACTGATTTTCTGGTCTCGTTCACTGACACACTGACATTTATGCTCTTCTCATCTACCTTTAAGGCAGTGCTGGCCATTACATCATGTCAAATATTATAGATTGATCTAGCCTAGAAATCTAGACACTAGCAGCAGCAAATGAAATCTACTATCAGGGAGGTCTAACTACTCTCAATTTGCCTGCAAGTTGGATCCCCCAAAACTGGCACGGTCAATCCTACTACATCCAGAAGCATTTGAAATACAACCACCATTTGCCAATGGAGTTTTGTACAAACAAATATATAAATAAAAAATGGCAAATGCCTCTCTCTCACTTATCATAAAGCATCCTAGTCCTTTCAAACTCTGTAACACCAAACTGATCATTACTGCAACTGTGCTCATATACTGTATTCTATGCAGCATAAATAATGCAGATCATTAATATAATAATCATATTTACAGTATTTCCGAAGACCGATACTTCTCCAACAAACAGAATTCAACCTGCTGCAACATTTGACAAACATATCCTAAATCTCTGTAGCCTCTGTATTTTGACGAGTCTATTGAGAAAATTAGCAGATTAAGTAGTTGGCAGCTGGACAATTTCCTTTCCAAATAAAAGGACATTTACAAGCAACCGACTTTCTTACTATCCATGTCTTTGCTGCAATGCTTTCATGTGAGACCATGTACTTTGTATAAGTACTCTGTTCACAGGCTAATTTACTTTTACTTTACGTTTTGTATATTTGTTTAGCAATAGAAAAAAATTTCAGACGCTATACGATAAATTGTGTGCTTTTCTATTGGAACTATTACCAATGGCATTGAGTCTTGCCCCTGTCTCATCCCTGGGCTGAGGACAGGGTAAAACATTGTATCAGGTCCTATGTAATACCCATCAGTTAATGTATATGAATATAAATGAGCAATGTAATCATCCTCCACGTCGAAGAAACTGACTCCGAATCCACCGAAACACACCCCAACTCTTTGGATGTCCTCTCTGAGTTGAACATCGACTGACTCACTAGAACAACAGATCCCATCATGCAACTCAAGGGCAAAGTACAGATCGAGAGCATGAGTCTTTATGAGACCATTCTCGTCATAGTTCTTCTGCATGACACCCACAGCCCATTCATGCTTCCCCTTCACCATCACCTCAAAATAGTATTCATGTCCCCAGGCATATCCTTCTTGGCCAAGGATGAAGAGGTCAGTGTTAAAGCGTTCCCTTCTGCGAGCAACATTTTGGGATGCATCTCCACTGATAACCTCCTTCCCATCAGAGGACACAGCCGTGGGTGGGCAGTGGTGGGATCCAGGACCACGTTCACTGAAATAATATAAAATATCTGGAAGTAGTACATGAAAAAGGCTATTTAGAAAAAAACTATAATTCTCTAGCTTCATGTGAACCCTGTAATTGTAGTCGCAAAAATCCTGTGCTCGCCACTCCCTGTAGCCTTTCACCAATCAAGGCCCAAACATTCTTATCGCTAAGTAGTTCTTAACCTATTCTCTAACCTTCTTCTTAACGCTACAACGTTATTCCCCAAAAGTTTGTACACTAAGTGTATCCTCTGTAAGTCAAACGTTCGTAAAGGTGGTCTGGACCATTCGTAACCTCTCCCTTATCAGTTTTTGGCTTAAACATAGGCTTACAGCATTAAAAAGTGATGTATTGATCTCAATATTTGCGCACTTAGTTGCTTTGCTTTTGAACCCTTCTAAATATGCCACATACACACCTCATATTGACACACTAATAATATTTTTTACTTGCATATTTCGAATTAATTGCTGCACCTTAATCCCCCAAAAGGCATTTTCACGCATGCTTAAAGGAAGCGCAAATGACAACAGTCAATGCCAGAAACATGGATTTGCCACCTTAAGTGATAGCTAAGAACAACGTAGTCAAGAAGAGATAGTTCGGGGAACACACTCAGAAAAGTAAACAACTATGGTAAGATACATCTTCCTAGTCTTCTTAATGTGCTAAGAGTGAGCGTTATCGGGAACATGGCCCAGGTTCGGGGGAGGGATAGCTTAGCCTGACATAGCCCGCCCATAATACTGCTGTTCATCAGTATTCAAAACGGTTTTCTGGGGAGGGTTTGGTCTGTTAACAGACAACAGGCCAATCGGCGAGGCTGATTGGATGAGCTGTCCAATCATTTCAAACCAGAGCTGAGTGCACTCCCCTTCAGGTTAAAGAACCTCTAGACCATGAATACGGATGAACAGAAGTATTATGGGCGGGCTATGTCAGGCTAGGGATAGCTGCCTGTCGACCACAGCTGAGAGCAAGCCGCTGAGTCTGACAATGTGCTACAGCGATGGAGGGGTTTGAGAAGCTGTTGGGGAGCATAATGGAGGCTGGGGGAGGGACCACAGAGTTGTATGATTTAGATTTTTTTCTAAGGCTCAGAATTACGTAGACTTGCCGAATACAGCTTTAATATAGTCACATTTTTTAGTTTAATGTTTGGTCATAGGGCCCCAAGCCATAAAAAAGTAAATATATAGAGTAAATTGTTATACATACCTCCATTCCTCCTTAATTCTTTAACCTCTGAAAACAAATAAACAAACAATAGGCTAAACATCCTGGGGAGACACAATAACTGCAATAACTTGGCAGTGACATCAGTATAGACTGATTACACATTGCAAAGCACTGACAATAATTAATTTGAGAGCTCTACTTCAGTGTTAATTGTAAAGTGTCAATTGTACTTTTTTTTGTACTTCTCTCCAACAACGTCCCCTTGTACTGGAAAGAGGCAATACTGAACATGGTAAATACTGAATTTCCCAAGAGCATTGTTGGTTAGAGGTTCAGGTCAATAATATATTTTCAATACAGACGAAGCGGTATAGAATGAATTCATAGCCATGTTGATAGAGTCTTGTGAGAACAATCAATCAACTCTATTTTAATTTATGTGTCAAAATAGACAGGCTATATACTCATCTATATTTTCTTATTGACTAAAGCGCAATTATAAATCTGAAACAGTCAAAAAATACAGCAAAAAGATGAAAAAAAAGAGTAGGCATATCTCTCTCTCTTACCATAACTCATCCTTGTCCTTTCAAGCTCTGAAACACCAAAAGGATAGTTACTGCAATTGTACCGTACTCATACATATCAAACGGTATAAATACAATACCATAACTAACAAAGATCATTGCAGCATTTCCACATAGGCCTACTAATACTGTTACCTCACTCACATCAGATGATGCGCTACGTAACTTTCGTAAGGCACTTCCGCGCAACGATCTGATGTTGAAGCCCTTCAGAGCGATTTCAAGCCAAATATTCTCTAACCGGACCAATCAGGGCTGCTGGCTGCTGTAGAGGGTGTGATGTAGCGAAGAAGCAACTGTTTTGAATCCAACCAATCCAACAAACGTAACCAGCGCCATCGGTTGGTTTCGATGTGGTTGGCTGAAGTGTACGTCAATTAAATTGATGGACAAGCCGTTTGTCCAGTTAGATTCAAGGATTTCTGGCTCCTGAAATAACTCGTCTATCGCTGAGGATCAGATGTTCGCGCATAGCGCTACATCTGACGTGAGTGAGGTAACTAATACTGATCCAACACACAAAATCCAACCTGCTCCAACATTTGACAGACATATCCTACCTCTCTGTAGCCTCTGTACTTCTGACTTTGAGGAGTCTAATGAGGAAATGTAACAAATTAAGTTGTTGGCAGCTGGACTTGTAAAGGGCATTTACAAACGATTCACACTCTCATATTATTTATCCGGTATTTGTTGCAATACTTTTATGTAGGCCTACTTCATAGAAGTAATGTGTTTACAGGGTAATTTACGTAGGTTAAACAAAACAACCTTTTGTATATTTAATGGGTTAAAAAGACCCATCAATAATTTTAAGATAAATAGCATTTCCATTTCACTCTGACTCACCAGCCTGCACCCTTGTCCTGTCAAGATCTGAAAAGCACAAAATTAAAGAAAAGGAAAAAAAAAGCAAACAAACAAAAAGAAAAGATAATCAAGGTTAATTAAAAAAAGAAAGAAATAATGAACTATCCTATGACATTTCTGTTATATAGTATTTTGTGGTACTGGTTAATGCCATGCTAGCATCCCTGCTGCTCACCCAGGACAATAACCAAACACACCTTCTTGTAGCCTTGATGTCTCTGATTCTGAGGGGAAAACATCAGGTGGAAAAAATTAGATTAAGCCTAGTTTGTCTGCAACTTTAAATTCCAAAACAAAATGACATTTTACATACAACTCATATTTGTTATTTACCCATAATTTGCACACCGATAATGCCAGACGCTATGTTCAGGCCCATTTAAACACAATATCCTTTTGTTTTTTTATTGTTTGATGGGCAAAACATTCAAACTGTTAACATCCACATGTTAGCTGTTAGCATTGACATCTCTCACTCACCAGCACACTCCCTTGTCCACTCAAGCTCTGAAAAGCCAAACGGATAATTACTATGACTGGTGTATGCACATATCAAACCTGATAATCAGTGTATCAACGCAAGATTTCCATCAGCCTTTAATAAGCAGTATTTGGTCTGTAAGAATTGTGGTCTCACCTGTCTGTAGCCTCAATGTCTCTGATTCTGAAAAATCAGATGGGAAAATGTTTCGATTTGCCTGTGCCAGTTGGAAAGCTTACAAAAGGACTGACGAAATAACTCACATTTGCTATTTATTACCCATAATGTGCAGTACTGGACATCTGCTTCAATGTTTCAATATGTGAGACTGCTTATTTACAAACACAAAAACACTCACCAAACTTTATCTGCAAAATATTTGCACCTGAAAATACATAGAGATGACCAAAAGTGTAAATGTGCTTTATTCATTAGGTTAGGCATATTGTTAACTGTATATTAAAGATTAAAATCACAAAACAGAAGTTACCGTCTAGTCTGCGCTTAACACGCCAGAGTAATAGTGAGAGTCCAATAATCAAGGCGACTCCCAACAAAAACATGGTGCTGAAGCCAATCTTCCAAGAGTGGGTACGGTCAGCCAATTTAACTGAAAGTAACAAATAAGCAGCATCGCTTATGAGAGACTCTAGCCTACTCTATGGTGCCTGGCAGGAAGATTCAAGTGGACATAGGATGGGCTTTGATTCATCAAAAAATAAGTTCAAGTGCAATATTACTATCCATATTGCAAGATGATATTTAAGACCAGGGATTACAGTAATAGAGTATGATGTAAGAGATTAATTTCTGACAAAATAAAAATACACCCTCTTGTGTTTCATGGCTGATGTTGCATTCTTCATTTAACCTTTCACAATTATTCATACTTTTCATACATTCAGGATTTTTCACACAAATATGACGTTAAAGATTAAAATATGCAATCACCTCTGCAAAATGACCTACCTTTGACTTTGACTTGTACATTGATTTTCTTATAAAAGAACCCATCTCGACAAGAGCATGAGTAGTCCCCTTCATCTGAGGCCTTAACACTGGTCAGTTTTAAAGAAGCATCACCTCTCCTGAGTCCATCCCTGAACAGGACAGTTCTTCCTCTGTAAGCAGCATCCTGCTGGTCATTTCTATCACAGGCTTCTTCATAGAGATACACCAGAGCACCAGTCTGGTTTAACACCCATCTAACGGTTGTGTTCTCCAAACTGATGTTAGGTGAAAAGTAACAAGGCAAAACCACATCTTCACCCTCTGTTGCTGTGATGCGATTGACAGTACCAAACTCCTGTAGCCTTGCTAGAAAGAGAAATAAAGTGTTCTATAAACTATTTCATTTCAAGTAAATGTTAAGGCCTTCTTATTAATTGAAGTCTGTACTTAGAGCGTCTTCATCCTTGCTTTGAGAAATTGTTCTCTCTTCATGTCAAGACACATACATAACATCCAAACAGCACACACACGCGCACACACACACACACACACACACACACACACACACACACACACAGTGTAGAATGTCAAGGCACTTACATAATGAGGATGCCATCAAGCAGAATAGAGGCAGGATGATCTCAGAGAGCTTACTCAGAACTGAAGGAAAGAGAGGAGCCTTTCAGAAATGAAGGTCACAGAGTATCAGGTAGTATGAAAGTCACAGCAAGTACATTTATCCATTCAGTTTTACTCCGTCCCATCTTAGCAAAGAGCAAAGCAATTAGGTAAAGAAATGGGCAAAGGTGTTATGCTATTGGAGATGTGTAAGTCATAAAGGGTTATTCCACCTTCCTTCATATTCAAAAATGGATCATGCAGCCTCTTATACGTATGTGGGTTAAAAACATTTTGATTTCAGTGCATGTGTTTTCCTAGTCTGGCAACTCCAATTTTAAAGGGATAGGTTCGGTTTTTAACACATTTAGCCCCTTTCTAGAGTGTCTAGGGTGTAATAGAACGATCAACACCAAAATTTGGATGATTGGTCCTGTCTCGAGCATACGGCTATTTCAGAACCCCCCTTCCTGCTTCAGACAGACTAGCTTTGTGCATGTCTGACAATGTTCCCTAAAACCACCTAAAACATTGTTATTTTCAAATATGCTACTCACCGAGTCATCAGTGCTGTTATATGGGCATGCAAAACAATTCTCGCCGTGAAAAACCATTCCTGTCGTGTTTTATTTAGCATTTTGAAAATCCTGGAACTATTTTCTCTGACATCTCACAGCCGCCTATAAACTTCCGCTGTACGTTTGAACGTGAAGAGTTGCACGCTTGTGAAAAGTCTACAGCTAAGCGTACAGCGGAAGTTTATAGGAAATAGCCGTATACTCGAGACAGGACCAATCATCCCAATTTTGGTGTCAATCGTTCTATTGCACCCTACACACTCTAGAAAAGGGGGCTAAATGTGTTAAAAACCGAACCTCCCCTTTAACTTTAGCTTAGCATAAATGCTGGAAGTAGCCAGGTAGCAAAGGGGACCTTGGGCAATCTTAGCTTGAAACACAAACAAACAGGAAGAATCTACTGAAGAAGATTTTATATCTATGAATTAATCACTACATATCTTGCTGAGACAAACTGATAATGGACCTAAAACATTTGTCTCCCACTTGGTATTGCTTTTTCTGCATTTATTTCAGTACAATATTCAAAAATATGCTTGCTCTTATGTGTGGTTTTTCCCTTCTTTTGACCCTGGAACTGATTTTTCGATGTTACGTACACAGTGAAACACTTAATCAGACAAGGGTGCTGTGCCCCCTCTATGCACCTCATTTAATGAAACCATGCCAGGTTAATGTGGTTACTAGAAGCGCAATAAGCCACTTGAGTCAGTGGTAAAACTAGCATATCATTGGGTTGCTTGTGGCATATTATTGGTTACGCACAGTATATGGCAGGGAAATTAAATATATTATGGAAAATATTGATAATGACATTGAATTATAAACATGCAGGGTTGGGGGCTTTTGTTTTCATCAGCTTTGTCCTACCTACAAACACACTTACAGAGACTAGACAGCAGCTGATAATTGGAAAGTCAGGCAAGTAATGATTGAGCGTTCACCTACATATCATCTTAACTTACACAAACAGCACACAATCGTCTCTCATTGATATTGAGTGTAACTAAGCATATTGACTGAGAAGTGGTCAGGAACACAATCCTCAGGAACCCCAATTCGTAACATTCCCAAACTCCCCATCCGAAGTCTGTGTCTGTCAGTGATATACTATATCAGATCACTTAAACTTGTCACATCACATTCATTTTTCCTTACACAAAATTCCTTGTAAACACAAAAAGTCAGCACTATAATGGTTTGACAAAATGATAACTTACCCTTAACGAACATTTTGAATGATTAAGAAGTTGCATCAGATCAAAGACATGACACCAATTACCAAGAAGTAGTGCACAAGTGGTTTGTTCTGCAGAAACCACTGTGTGAAAAGCCACTTTCTGCTCTCTCAGGGCCGCCCTACATGTTTAAAACTGTGACCGTTTTCTTTAAGCTCTCTTATGTCATTACATTACGTACTTATTGTGTATTCCTGTGTCAGTGTTGCAAATTGAAACGACCCATTGGAAACAAATGAAGTACTATTAATATAACTAACATGCTGCCACTGAGATGGACTACAACTTTGATTACTACTGCTACAATTACCACTAATTTTACAATACAACTACTACTGCCACTACAACCTCTAACTTTACTGCTATAACTGCCACTACTACAGCGACTGTTACCACTGCAACTTCTATTATTACTGTATAGGCTGTGATAGAGCACATTTTTGTGTGTGTTTGTTTGTGTGTCTTTTGGTCAGTCCCCAGGACACATTATATAGACATTATGAATTTGGTGCAGGGGAATGACATGGTATTGGCTACAACACAACTGAAGTTAGGCTATATGGCGTTCTGCAAGTTACATGAAGCCTAAGGGACCCTTACCTCTAACTTGCTGTAGTGCAAGTCAGAAGTCAAGTCGGAAGTGAATTTTGCGGTAGCAAACCAACCCCATGTAGGTCACCTCTTGTTGTCCCCTTACCGTCCTAGGCTGCTTTGCAATGGAGGTGATGGCTCCTTGTGGTTTCAGATGCTTGCACATGCAATGTCACATGTAAAAACTGTTGATGCTTTCATCCAAAGTGACGTTATGCAATGTCACGTGTAGAAATTGTTAATGTGAGAAATGCTTTCATCCAGACTGATGTATAAAACAACACAAAACAAAACAAAACAAAATACTTTGCTAAAATACTTTGCTTAATTTACAGAAAACTTGTGAATGACTTATTTCTCCAACTCAATTGAGAAATCAACAGGTAAATTGTTGAATAATATATAAACAAAGAAAACTACATTTTTATCAATATTTTGGGACACTATATTTTAAAAACAAAACATCAGCTTCACAGTTTGGGTGGCCAAGAAACCAGCAAAACCTCATCGTGTTCTTAGTCGTCTTAAGTAATACAGGTGTAGCTCTACTGAGGGCCTGTAAAGGCCGTATAATGTAATAATGACCAATAATGTAACAACTGCCAATAATGTAATAATTTTCACAGTTTTGTAATAAAGCCAATAATGTATAACTTGCCTTCACAAAGGCATTTTGTAGGGCTACATGTGTGCAACTATTTTATTTGGAACTATCCACATACACAATATACAGTACAAAAAATAAATTCAACTATAAAAAATCTCTTGAAGAGATTTCAAAAAGATGTTTTCAGAAAAATGCTGATTGTAAATCTCCACTGTAGGTTACTGTAGGCCTACCAGTCCAGTAGCCTATATGCAGAGGTCTAAACTTAGATGCTCCATATTTTCCTAGTTTCTTCTGCGTCTTATATACTCTTTCACTCAGTTCAATAACCCAAATGGGTGCTTGTTATTCTCACTTGACTTTAAAGTGAGAATAAGAGGTCTTATAACTTACTATGAGTAGGCTACCAGGAGTTCACTGCTGTGGTTGTACCTGGGCCTCTAAAAGCTCTAGGTAGAAGCTTTTGGTCTTGCCTGTGGTTTCAGCTCTGCAAACCCTGCAATGGCAGCACCACTGCTGGCAGGAAACAGAGGAGACACTCATACTCAGTCGGACACCTGGTTTTGCCAAGGAGTGAATTCTTCAAAATAATGTTTTGTAAAAAAAGTAGTGGCAATAATTTCTCTTCAACCTTGCTGAGCTTCGCAGGTTGGCAACCTTTTAAAAGAGAACTCTCGAGTGATTGTGGTTTCAGTGATGTAGGAATATGAGCAATAAAGTTTGATACAACATAGACTGAATAGCTAACCGGTAGCCTGCTCATCACCAGTCCTCAGTTTACGCTACATGTACACTTTGCTTTGGACAAGGGCCTGGAACCTCAGCTATTGAGAAAAGTTTGGTTGTTAAACTGCCCCCAAGTCAATTTGTGTTAACACTATTTGGTCTATGTTGAAATGTTCTCATTCTTTTTCTTACCAACAACACTTGCTGATCTTGACCAACAGGGCGAATGATTGATTCACAACAGATTTCTCCTTGAAGTGTTTTATTTGGGCACTGCATCTCCTACAATCTAAGGCTCATCCTGTAGAATGGCAACCTTTACGACTGCACTGTTTGAACACTGCTCTTCAACAGATGGCACCCCTTGCTGGACAATCCCTGTAATATCATGGCCCAGTCATGTACATTGGTACGTACATCTCTAAATACTCACAGACTTTGACATTCAATTCTCTAAGTTTGAGAGAATTCAGGGCTGTCAAAGTGCTATTAAAACTGTTTTGGAGAGAATGAAGTGCCTCTGCTGTATTTCACATGATTTGTGTGGGGTGTTAAATAATAAATTATTGTCCAAAATCTTCTTAACATTTCTGTTTTCTTGTGACAATTTAGTACCAGTAATCAATAACAGCTATTATGTTTATTTTTCCTGTTTATTGAAAAGCTGCATGGAAACAACATTGCTTTAAACTTGTTTGGGAGAGGTGTCTAAGGGTGATGCAATAAACAAGCAGCATGTCCGTCACTCTACTTGATTGACAGGCATGGTCAAAGATACATCAGAGATAACCAAATTTAATTCCACACTGAATATTACAGTGTGTCTCTCAGAGTTCTAGAAGGAGGCTGATGTAAGGACGGCCACAGAGCTCCGGGGGACGGAAGGCAGGAGTTTGGCCTGCTCCTCATGAAAGCCTCCAGTCTGAACTTAGATATTCTCTCTCAGCACCTCACAGCACATGACTATATGCATGATGACACTTCACACACTCCTGAGGATGTGATCCATCTTGTGTGGAAGAATATGATGTGTGTTTCCCTGTTTTCCAGGTCAAAAGCTTTTTCTGTCCATTCATTTGTGTTTATACCCCATTTATGCCTCACTGTCCGTCTGCAACAAGAATGGACTATATACAGTACATCATTGAAAAGTATTTGGCACTAACAACAAAGATGCATTCAGTCTTTTTTACAAACACAACCTTCTCAGCTACAGCATATTTTGATTTAGACGCATGCAACACACCAGTGTTAACTACTATATGTAAAACAGTAAAACATTGCTACAAACAGTGCTATCTTCTTTTCTTTCTGTCGTTTTTTGGAAGACACATACAGTAAATAGTTGACATGATCCAGTTGTTTACGGTGTAATTCCATTTCTCTGTCACAGTGGTATTTCATCTACATTAGCCTTGCAAGTCCATGGACGGCTTGAACTCTACCTCCCATACTGGAAGTATCACCAAAGGGCCTGAGTTTGAGGCCTGGGCTGAATATAGGGAAGAGAGTTCCGGAGAAACAATATTGGGTGTAGGAATATAAATGAACAACGTGGTCATCCTCCACGTCGTAGAAACTCACAATGCCCTCATCGTAGTCCAGAAACACTCCAACTCTTTGAATGTCTTCCCTGAGTTGAATGACGTCATCACTGGACTCGGTTGAATAGCAAGTTCCGTCGCGCAACTGAAGGGCAAAGTACAGGTTTGAGGCACCCGTCTTTAGCGGACCGTGGCGGTCGATGTGTTCCCAGAGCAGACCTATAGTCCAGGCCCGGTTCCCCCTTAACAGAACCTCGTAATAGTGTCTGCCCTGGGTGAAGCCCTCTCGGGCCAGAACGCAGAGCTCCGTGGCGAATCGCTCCTTGCTTGGAGTGACGCTACGTGCTGCATCTCCGCTAGTAACCTGCTTTCCATCAGTGGACAGAATAAGCTGTGGATGGGCGGTGACGGGATCCAAGACCACGTTGACTAAGGAAGAAAAGTAGTAAAGGTTCAGAGCATCATTAGTGGTATGTGGTGTAAAGAAAGTAGTCAGTGGTTATTTGTCATTGTGTGATACCCACCTCCATGCTTTCTCATGTTTTCAACATCTGTAAACCAAAAAGAACAGCTTATTACTATCCTGTTGTCTAGGTAGAGAGGGGCGATTAGTGATTGTGAAGACAGATACTTATTGAATTTAACAGAATAGGCAAATATCATGGAAAACTCCGCTTCAACCCTCTCTGGAATAGAGCAGTGGCATATACTGTAGGCTTACACCACAAAATGTGTGAATGTCCAAACATCTCATTTTAATCATTAAATTCTGAGTTTTAAAGGCATGTACTCTAGGCAGTAGATATGATATAAAAAAAAACTCACCTTCACACATCTTTGTTCTTTCAGAGTCTGAAAAGAGAAACTAGTCATTTCTACAGCATAGACCATGAAACAAGTAAGCAATTACTGCATGTAATCCCATTGATTATGGGTTTAAATACTGACAAATTAGATTACAATCAAGCCCACCTTTTCGTAGTATTAATCCTTCTGGTTCTGAAAGTAGAGAATTTGTATTAAAAAATGTTGCAGGCATTACATTTTAAAGCTTTCAAGTGGTGCTCCGGAGTGATTTCAAGCATAGCCCTATTGAACAGAGCCTGCTAAATGCATTAGTTAATTTACTTTTAGTTTTACTTTTATTTTTCAGGACATAATAGGGCACAATAACAGGACACAATAATTTGGAACTGCACAGACCGAACACGAACGTAGAAGCGAACAAGCACTTAGACTACTCCAGAGCTACGCTTTAAGGATATTATTTTGCACCCTATGCCAATTAATCCCTGATTTGTAGGTTATATTGTAAAAATGTTTATTATATATATTTTCATGGAGCGGTGTATAATGAGTTCAAACTCACCAGTGTTTATTCTCAGAAAATACATGTCTGAAAATAGAGATCACAAACATTATAAAGATGCAATGTGAACAATAAATATTAATTATGTCACAGTAAGTTTGACTTTGTCTTTAAAGGAATATTCCACCATTTTATGAAAATTGGTTATTTGCCCTTTTACCTAGAGTTACATGAGGGTAAAAGCATTGCTGGCAACCCCAATTTTTTTTTATCTGTAGCTTAGCATAGGCACAGTAATGTCAAGTAGCCAAATAGCAACTCTCTGGCTACTTTACATTCCAGTACTTATGCTAAGCTAAAC
Source organism: Sardinella longiceps (assembly GCA_027497455.2). Classification (NCBI taxonomy): domain Eukaryota; kingdom Metazoa; phylum Chordata; class Actinopteri; order Clupeiformes; family Clupeidae; genus Sardinella; species Sardinella longiceps. Next base: position 6,684,415 of record JAODXP020000028.1, read on the forward strand.
CAGGGTTGCCAGACTAGGAAAACGCATGCAAGGTAGGTAAGAGGGTGAATAACCAATTTTCATAAATAAGTGGAATATCCCTTTAATGTTGGTGTTGCAGCTGTATATATGTATTAATATAGGTTACCCTTAAGTTTCCCTTTAGCTTGATAGACCAATCCAACAGCCAAAGCAAGAGCCAACAAAAACATGATGCTGAAGGCAGCCTTCCAAGAGTGGGTATTATCTGTCGGTTTTCCTGAAACACAAAAATGACACTTGGCAAAAATGTTGTGTCTGTAGATGGAAATGTGATCTATAAAGGTAAGGGGAAATATTGAAGGGAGAGGCTTATGAGAAGAAAAGAAACAAACCACAAGAATTCTGTCACCCTCTAGTGTATAATTCTGTAACTGCACCTCAGATGACTGACTTACAGCCTGAAGTTTTCTCTCATATGCAGTCCTACTCAGGACAAAAGTTATTTACCTTCAACTTTGATCCATAGAGTTATTTCCTGATACCACTGTCCATCTAGGAAAGAGCATGTGTATTCCCCTTCATCTGAGACCTTGACACGGTTCAGTTCTAAAGATGCGTTGCCTCTCCTGAGTCCATCCTTCAACAGTCTTGTCCTCCCTCTGTAAGTATTGTCCTGTTGGTCATTCTTGTCATAGCCATCTTCATGGAGATGCACTAGTGCATGCTTTGACATCCAGCGGATTGTCATGCTCTCAGCACTGGTGTTGGGTGAGAGGTAACAAGGCAGAAGAACGTCTTCCCCCTCCATGGCTATGATGGGATGGCTAGGCCCATGGGGCCTTGCTTAAAGTTTAAAAGAGTAATGTTGTACTTTAAGAACAAACACCATGGGTAAACCTTAAATAAAATCATACATACAACAATTTGCATCTTTAAATACTATTCTTAATCAAACAGTAGCAAAATAACTATATTTTTCTGTTTCTCCACACTAATATTACCTTTCTCAAAACCAAAGCATATTTATTGAAATAGATTTGACGATGAACAACGTATTTTACTCAATAAAAACTACAAATGAAGTGTAGTAAAAAGTAAAGAGGTTGCATGCAAGGACACTTACCTTTAACTATGACCTGCATGGATATTTCACTGCACCAGTCTTCTCCTTGAACAGAGCACGAGTAGTTTCCTTCATCGGACAACTTGGCACTGGTCAGTTTTAAAGACACATTTCCTCTCCTGAGTCTGTCTCTGATCAGGGCAGTTCTCCCACTGTAAGTAGTGTCCTGTTGGTCATTTCTATCACAGCCATCCTTATAGAGATGAACCAGTGCACCGGTGTGGTTTAACACCCATCGGACTGTCAAATTCTCAACACTGAGATTAGGTGAGAGATAACAGGGCAGAAGAATATCCTCATACACCATGGCAATGATGGGATGCTCAGATCCGAACACACGAGGCATTGCTATTACTGTAAATAAGAACGTTAAGTCATGAAAAGTCATACGTAAAAATAAAAATAAAAATAATAATAATAAATAAAAAATCCCTAAGTATCTCTAATGTGAACTCCACAGTATGGAGTGATGTCCTCCCAGAGCCTATCATAGGTTTTGTATACGGAGAACCTCCCGATTGAACCTGTTTGTGCTTTTTCAAAGATTGCCACAGGAGATTTTAGAAAAGAGTTTGTTTATTCCTCTTACTTTATTTTATTAATGAATTTAGCTACCCAAGGCGACTTAAAGTCCTTAAGTGCTTACTTAATTTGGCTACTCTGATGCCTTGCTCAAGGGCACAATAGATGGAGCCAAGATCTAAATTATAGTTCCTTAGCCACTACTTGATGTCTTCCCTCAGTTTTTTTGTCATCAATATTTTTACACACTAATCAAAAGCTTTAGCTTGAGAGGAAATATCTACACCTAAGAAATAATGAAAAGTGATGGTGAATGAATGAATGAATGAATGAATGGATGAATGAATGAATGAAGAGGTTAATTACATTAGAAACATAAATAGACAGAAAATAGATCTCTTACCTTTAACCTTGATCTGTACTGTAAATGTCTCCCAGCTCCAGCTTTGGTTTCCAACTGAGCATGTGTAATCTGCCTCATCTGAGACAGTGACGTTGGTCAGTTTTAAAGAAGCGTTGCCATTCTTGAGTTCGTCTGTAAACAGCGCTGTTCTCCCTTTGTACGCAATGTTCTGCTGGTCATTTCTATTAAAGCCATCTTCATAGAGATACACAAGTGTATCATTATCAGTGTTGTTTAACACCCATGTGACTGTCATGTTTTCAGAAGTGATGTTGGGTGAAAAGTTACAAGGCAGAAGCACATTTTCACCCACTGTGGCTATGACAACACGGACCAGATTCTGTGCAGGAAGGCTTGCTAGAAAGAAAGAAAGAAAGAAAAAAAACGTGTCACTAAAATGTCTCAAATGTAAAATAAATACTATAATACATATACTATCGTCATCACCAGCATTCACACACCAACACACACATGGACACACACAATCAAATTCCGCACAGCTATGGATTCAGTGTTTTAACAAGTCACTTACTGGTGATGAGTTACTTCCAAAATGCAATATATTATTACTTGTTACTGTAGGCCTATTACTTGTTGCTGTTACTTGTTATTTTCAAAAGAAATCATTGGCTTAAAATATCATTATAATTTTTCATCATCGAGAGATAGACTGAACTCGTGGGCGGAACAAGGCTGTTATCTTTCAAACTTCTGGACGCAACAGGATAGCCTATGGCCTATTGGAAGAACAAACGAGATGTAAACACCAATTGAAAAGACCGTTGTGTTCAGTGAAGCCTGCCCCAATGCCTGTGAATATGGGTCTGGCGGTGAAGAACAAAGACTAACAGCAAGGCAAAGGTCAGTGCTCCAACGCTTAAGCGTGGCGTAGCGTTGTGATTAGACGTCGGCAAATGAGTCATCCAATCAAATTCTCTATGGTTTGCTACTAGTACAGGCTGATCAAATTGATTTGCCGCCGCTAGGGTACGTCTAGATTTGTAGGCTACAGCAGTTCAGATTTACAGCTGAAAGGCGTCATAACTAATTGCATAACGTTGACCAGTTTTTAACCTTTTTTAGTCGCTCAAATCGCACAACTTTTAAAGCTCGTAGCTTTTGTCGCTTTTATCGCTCTTGCCCATAGAGATTGAATGACTTCCGGCGATTTTACAGCTTTAATAGCTCTTGGTGTGAACGAAGAGTTAGAGTATAAAAATGCGAAAATATCTAAATCTATGATGGGGGAAGATCTCTCTGCTACCAGGTGCCTCTCGCTGGGTCCTATCAGACAGGACTGCCTCTGCCACCATAATACAGAACAGGAACCTGCTGTAAGCCAGCACATGCTGAGTTAGGCCCATTTTAAACAGTGACTGACACGTTACTTTTAAAAGTTTCCTGTTAACACACACACACACACACACACACACACACACACACACACACACACACACACACACACACCACATTTATACATAAGACATATGATCATGGTGCGCTGTCCAACCACAAATGTAGACAATAAACTTTGCTTTGACTACCATATAATGTTGTCAGACAATATTCTGTAATCAGTTCAGCTTGCATATGTAGCCTGATTTTTGCTCTTCTTGATGAAAAACAAAATCACTTCTAAATTTTCAATTGAAAGTGATATTTGTAATGTTGATATGTAATAAGTTGCATAATTTTTTGTGTAATCATTATTTTTGTGATGCATAATAACCAACAGTGCTTACCAGATGAGGATGCCAACATGTAGAAAAGAGGAAGAACAATCACAGGGAAGTCCTCCATCACTGAAAGACAGAGATGTTGAGATGTTGAATGCAGGTCACTGACAACCAGACACTGATTATTAAAACTATTTATAGAAGTCATAGAAAGGACTGTTTTCTATTTGGTCCTAAACGAAAGTAAATTATGAGTAAGTGTCTAAAAAGCATTGACAAATGAAATATTTCTATTTTCAATTCAATTCAATTTTATTTGTAGAGCACTCAAATACAGTGAATTGTCTCGCGGTGCTTTACAGACAGTACGGGAAGCATCCATGAGAAACAGGGGCAAGGAAAAACTCCCTACACTTTGCTAATAATGCAATAATTTCAATAATTTCTCTTCTATGATTTCCTTTCATTTTATTTAAAATAATGACATAACAATTTATTGCTGTGCTAGTTACTAATTTGCATGCAAATTATCATCTTCTATCACTTAGCTTAATATGACGATCTGGAGTTGCCTGATCCTGCTCGGACTAAATAGTCTTAAATACTCAAAAATGTTTTGTTAAATAATAAATAGTCAAGATCCATTTGTCATACAGGCGATAGCGCTACAGCCGCAACTCATGACACAAAACTTGCATTTTCCCTGTCCTCCCAGATGCACAAGTCGGACTTGAAACTGCCACCAATAAAGTCTTAGAAGCATGAATTTTTAGAAGCATCACAATGACTAATGCAAATTAAAACTAAAAATAGCCTAGTTGCATAATTCCAATTTAAAGGCCTCTTTAAGCCCTATGGTAACCTCTGTGGGATTAGAAAAAAGGATGCACACTCTACTCTTAAAGTAAAAAGCACTTGAGGTGCTGATAAGTTATAAAACTACACTCCATATAACCTTCCTAACACAAGTTTTATTGGACCATGTCTTAAAAAATGCGAATGCGAATGCGTTTCAGAACAAGGCCATCGGCAGCTAAAAAGTAGGCCTACTGATGCCTCTTTTCCTCCAAGAATTATTCAACTTACTATACAGTTATTATTATTATCATACTTACTGACATACTGTACAGTTTGTCCAAATTGAAAAATGTTTTTCCGAAAAACTGCTATCACAGTTCCGTGATACATGTATTAGGGCCTACTTTAAATGTCAAGGTTACTTTACTGTAGGAGAAAAAAAACTTTATGAAATCAGAAAAGCCTATGATTGGCTTAATAACAACTTTCTTGAAAGTGTCTTCATATATGGCAATGGGAAGGCAAAGAACTGAGTGATTTTAGTTCAAAAAGTTTCGAATACAGAGTGATTTTAGTTCAAAAAGTTCAAAACATTTAGAATTTTTTCCTTCAAGAAACACATTGTTTACTTGGTTTTCTTTTTATTTATTTATTTATTTATTTATTTATTCATTTACTTTTTTACTTTTTCAGGGGTGCCAAATTTTCTGAGGGGTTTTGCTAAACCACTGTACTGTGCACAATTTTTGGTGACATTCTAAACAGCTTTCTACGTTGTTTACAAGCCAACAATGTGAATTAGAAAAATATATAAAAAATCTATGTACAGGTATCTGATGCATACTTCAGTACATGCCTAATTTACATGCAAAAAGAAGTGACAAGAATGATAACATTCATGACATAAAATGAGGAGGTTGGAGCTGGTTACGTTCACTCAACTGAATTTTCACAAGCGCCTAATCCTGTCACTCACAGTTTTCTACTTTGTCTAAGTCCTAGTAAGTTGATAATACAATCCTTGAAAACCCACATTACAATAAAAATATCTATTATAAGACAATGCACATAAAAAAACAACATATCTTTTGTAAATCTGTTGAAATGGCGCCCAACGTTTAAATATTAAAACTTTAACTACACCAAAAACTTTGCATGGCCTATACTTTGCAACAATAGCAATAGTAATTGTTTCCCACAGTAATTACTTACCTTCAACAGATGGCAAGTATTGGTGTCACACGCATGAGAAGAAATTCAGCACATGAATTGTCACAAAGTGATGCAGGAGTGTTTTGCTCTGAAGGGGCCAAGGTGTGAGGTCCACCTTCTACTTCCTCTCTGTCACTCCACTACGCTCAAGATGTTACTAATTACGTGTTTGCACTGTATGTGCACTATACTGTATATAGTAGAATAGTACTGAATACAGCAGTACATACTTTATTATAGGAGCCAAAGTGAATATTTCCAGTGTGCAGAAGTCACACTGAATGACAATATCAACTTTTCATTGATATTTTAATTACGATATTTAATTGATATTTTACATGTTATGATAATTGACCTTATTAAGAAGAGATAATTTAAAAATGTGCGTGCATGTGTGTGTGTGTGTGTGTGTGTGTGTGTGTGTGTGTGTGTGGCCTACTTCATGTGAGGGGCAACCCATCAAGAACAAAGAAACAGGTCATCATACCACTTATCAGCTGCCATTTGCACCGTTGCAGTGCATGTCAGAAATCGGAAGTGTGCAGACGCACCAACACCATTTTTTCCCCACACAGGAAGCACATGACCACGGTCAGGTTGCTAGGCAATTGCTATTACAGAGGTGGGCTGAAAAGCCATGACAGCAAGTTGTAGAGGGTCATATTCTTAAACTCATGTGTGCAGTTATGAATGTATTGAGAGTTCACAGGAGAGCCCAGCTTGAATCTGTGTGTGATTCACAAGTTGTGTTGGAGAAGAGCATTTATTCAACGTGTATGTAGTGAATCAGCCATTTCCGTAGCAATATTCACAATTCCAACTGTTAGCTTCATCCATTTCCCAATAATCAAGTACCAATGTTTTGGGACACATAATTCACAAAGCTAACATCAAGAAAACAAACAAACAATAAAATAAAAACAAAACAAAGAACTGTCTTATGTGGTTTTTTAACACCCTCTCTACAATAATCCTCAAAGTGCTGAACTTCTAGCCTGGGAGTTCCCATGCTCGTTTGCCCGCTTATTTCATTTCATGGCCGTTTTTCTCGCCTGCTTTCGGTATCCAATTGCAGAACAATAAGGGATTTGTACGGCCCTCGATTGCATTTTTTACGTCACATGGTGGCTCTGGTATTGGCTCCGAGGTATATACAGACGCTATGATAGACATTCCTAGCGCCCAATAAATGGCTCTGGACAAGCGTAAACGATGCTTACGCTACGAGAAATGGAATAGGTAGGTCTCCAGACTAAATATCATTGTGATTTTAGTTTGGCATTCGCCAGGCTACTGAACTTCTCTGAAACCACATAAAATCTCACACATGTATTTCTTTTTCTTTTTTTTAATCTCCAGTCAAACTTCTATACACACCAATAGATACAGTAGATCAAATGAAGGCAGAGTTAAAGCCTCCAGCAAGTATGTAGTGCTTTTCTGTACTTTTAAAATAGCTTGATTAAGTTATTGGCCATATGCAAGATAGCCAGATTAGTACTGTTCAATATTACATTTCTCTACAGCAGCAACTGTCCAGTAGGCCTAGTGTTCTAGCAAAACGATCTCTAGCTACAAATAAACAAATGGAAATTGAAGGTTGAACCAGTACTGGTAGGCCTAGGCTTCAAATTCAATCTACATGTAACTGCCCAACCACTACAAAGTGAACATGCTTATCAAGAGTGAGGTGATCAGACATTCTTGAATTGTAAGAACAGTCCCCATCTTTGGTGCTCCGCCCCCAGTAAAATACAAGAAAACACGCTTTCCCCCGGATTTTACAAGCTAAAGCATTATTCATTTAAATGATATTTACTGGAATTATGGAACGTTCCCCGAAGCCTATTCAAAAACAAATTCAGGAAAAATGTCAGATGTCTGAAATGTCTGAGATTTCCATCTCAGCGGTCTGGCCACCTTTATATAGAGTGTCTAAGCCTGGTCATAACTATCCCCCTGATCTATGCTTCTCTTTGTACGAGGGTCTGGGATCTCGGCTATGGAGAAACAGTGTTGGGCAAGCTACTCAGTAAATGTAACAAGCTAAGCTACCAGTTATTCCACATCATATGAAGCTTCACTACACCAAAGCTACCGGAAGACAAAATGTAGCAAGCTAAGCTATGAAAAAATGTCAGAAGTAGCTTAACTATTGTGAAGCTACTTTTTAATACACAAAAAGGCCAATAAATAAGTCCAAAAAAGGAGGAAAGAGCAGAGGCACCCTGAGATTTGATGAAGGCCATTATTTTTCTCAAATCTCAGAATGCCTCTGTTTTGGACTTACACTTCACCCCGTACAGATGAGCACCTGAGTAACATTGTTTGCACAGCCTCCTTAGCACTCTAAGCTCTTTTGTGTCTTCTCAGGCCTATGAATAAATTCTGTGATCCAACCAATTGTACAAGTATTAGTGATCAAACTATCAGGCATACAATAGTAACTAATTATATCAGAATGTAGCCTACTTTTATATGGGTAAGATATTTTTTAATTAAACTTCATCAAATTGACACATGATAGACACAATTGATTTTCATTATGGACACTTTTTTGAATTATGGCACCTGTCAGGTAATAAATGCATCACAGTAAGAACTGATCCTCGGTGCATGGCCTAGATGAAAGATTAGATCAGCCTATCGTATTCTCATGCTGCATTCGTAAAATTCACTGATTGGCTCAGGCTCGATGTCGCCGATACAAACAAGGTCAAAGTCACTCTGGAATCTCAGATGGAGTTATGGAGGGAGATAAAAGCAGAAGTGTGTAGGAAGGCAAAATGGCCAGGCTATGAGTGTGTAGACTCTTTGCATTAAGAGAAGCTGAGTGGAAGAGGCTGGTTCACAAGGTTAAATGCAGGATCCCTAAAGGCCAGGTCTCCGTAACTTACTTATCCTTCGCTTCCACCCCATCCCTTATTTCCCTTTATCGGACCAGGACTATGCAAATTTGCTACCATTGAAACGTCTTAAGTTATATCTATCTTGGTCAGTATTCCATGATCTTTGGCCTCACTGCTGACATTGTTAGCTATCTCAGTAGTTCTGCCATCATGTGAGGTAGTATGACTAAGATTATGATGGAAGTTAGCAACAAAGCTTTGCAGAAATGGTATCTTGACCAAAATACTGATCTGTCAGCTTGATTTGATTTTGCTTTTTAGCTCACTATGACAACTACGCTATTACTACTTCCACTTCGCCCGAGGTATTGCAACCAATCAAAACGCACTTTTACCCCAATGGAGTCCTGAATAACGCATGTTTTGTTTAAATTAAATTAAATTATGATGTGCTTTGCTCTTTCGTCTCTGCATACATCAACGGAATCACTCATTTTTTTTTTTTTTTAGGTCTGTCCAATAGCGAATCTTCAGTGGTTTCACCTCAGGGAAGTGGGAGATCCACCAGTGACCAGGCCAAACTCAATCTCTGGTTGTTTGAGGTGGTCATGGCAACAAGGACACTAACACACTTTTGAAGCATCAACACATAGGACTACTGTATACCATACATAAAAACAATGTTTTTTTGTTTGTTTGTTTGTTTCCACAATGACAGTCATTCATAGGATATAGGCTACCCTAGGCAAGAACAGAATAATATGAACCACTGTATGTCATATATGGAGCAACATGACAGAGTTGAAGCAGGCCTACAGTAGTTGAATAAAGACATAATGTAGTAGGTGAAAATAACAAATATTAAGACATATTTCAATTCCTTAAAGCAGGCCACAGTGCAGTGAGAGGTCTCAGCATTTGCAGAAACATGCACTTGGAGTTCACCGCTGTGGTCATCCAGAAGCTATGGGCCGAAGCATGCATGGAGCACATGTGGTCAGGCCTGTGGTATCAGCTTTTGCAGATGACCTGCACTCTCACGCCTGTAACACTGCTTGGCAGGGGATAGAAAACACCACAGTAATCAGGGTTGGGAGGCCACATTACTTGAACTTTAAATTAGCAATTTGTATGTGGCTACCGTTAGCCTCCACAACAATCAATGCACCATGAATGCATTGCTTTGCAATAATTTATCTGGGTGTGATTTTGCTAACCAGCAAAGTCTTTAAAAAGAAGGTTTTGTGCAACAGGCAGAAAAAGAAAAGAGGCCAAAACACAAATCCACTAAAAACACCAAGGATTATCTTCAAGTAGCCTATACAAGTGCAGTATTGTTTAGAGTTTTATGGATTTAAATTCTACTGTGTCTGTTAACAACTTTACAGCAAAAGTTGAGGATGGATTCTAAATTTTTTACCTGAGGTGTGTCTTTTGCCCAAGGAAGAACCCATGACATTTTGGGGATGATCCAGATTGCGATATGGACTCAGGAATTTTTAAAAGGATTCTTAGGCAACACAGATGTCACGTCCATCAGTAAACACTGAAACTGTAGGGGACGCAATTGTAAATTAATAGGTCCAGATGTACATAGACAGTCTGGAATGCCATCTGGAATTTATAGTATCAGTGACCATTTTGGTTTGGCGGAGATCTGCACTTACTAAGTTCTTTTCTAGTTTCATCTAGTTTCAGAGGCTGAAGGAGATGCCTAAATGTCCTCTGGAATCAAAACAATACATCTTTCACTTTTTTATTGTCTGTAGAAAATGATGTGTCAGACAACTACAATCACACAAATCAATTTAACTTCAATGGCACAAAAATGTATAAAGTGTATAAAAATGCTAAATTGGTAGTCTGACCTAAAAAACTATTTAAAAAAAAAAAAAAAAAAAAAACCATCAGCCTATCATATGCTCTTGGTTCAGTCTCTGGTGTTGATGCTAGTGACTGTGGTAATAGTGACTGCTGTAGGATCAATCAGGGCACTAGCAGCTCCACCTTGTGGCTTTGAGTGGGAGTGCGGCACAGCTCTGAGCCGGCGGAGCTCATGCACATACTCCTTCTCCAGTAGCAGCTGGCGCTGCTGGGCCTGCAGCTTTTCCTGATGGGAGCGCAGGGCGTCGGCCCGCTGGATGAGCTCCTGCAGCTCTGCTCGAAGGGCCCTGTTCTCCTGTGCTACCTCCTGAGTGTGAGACAGTAGGCACTCCGAGGCTTCCTACAGGAGATGAGGGGGATAGATATGTGTTTAGAACAGCATCTGATTATGTGTGTGTGTGTGTTTGTATGGGTTTTTGAATGCATGTGTGTGCATGTTATGTGTAAAACATAAACATGAGGGGGTAGACATGTGTTTAGAATAGCATCAGATTATCTGTATGTGTGTGTTTGTGTGTGTGTGTGTGTGTGTGTGTGTGTGTATACAGCAGTGATCCCCAAATGGCGGCCCATGGCATCTGTAGTTTAGAATAAACATGTGCCTATTGTCTTAGCATCAATATTCCATCTGTGTGCCTGTAGCAGTCTGCGAGACAAATTCACTGCCAGTATTTTGTGTGTTGCGAGTTTGGCCCTCAGCTTGGCATGCTTCACAAAATTCGTCCCTTGAGGAAAAATAATTGAGAACCACTGGTGTGTGGTTGTGTGTTGCACAATTTGAGCCGCTGTCAATTACAACATGTAAGTAAGTAAATTGCAACTGACATGTTAGTGGGTAGGTCAGAGATGGAATAATACTGTGTGTGTTTGTTTGTGTCACTGTGGGTGTATTCATGATAAGTTTTGACAAATCTTTGAACTTCCGGATCCACCAACCTCCTCTTATGATAATTTCCCCCCTAGTGGGTGGAGGGAAGATTAATAAGCAACAATATCAGCAAAAACAAGATATACAGGCTATTGTTCTCCAGTCCTGGCCCCACTAGCCTCACACTCACTTTGTTTGCGGCCAGAGCAAGGTCATTGACTTCCCGCTGAGCCTGGGCTTGGTAGCGCTCCTTCTTCCTCAGGAAGTCTGTCTTCAGGCCCTGCAGAGCCTCAGAGTGACGACAACGCATGGCCACCACTTCTTTCTCCAGCTCAGCAATGCAGCTAAGCTGCTGCTGCTGCAGACTCTGTTTTGTGTATGTGTGTGTGTGTGTGTGTGTGTGTGTGCGTGCGCACATGTATGCATGTGTGTGTTAGAGCATGAGACAAACACGCACACAAAGACACAACAAAAAACACTTATGAAAAATGCAAACATGCATGGTATGACAAAGAAAAAAAGGCATACTTTAAGTAAAAAAAAAAATACAACTTAAAAATTTGAATTTCCCAATACCTTGAATTCTCTCAGATCAGCTATCTCAATGTTCAGTAGAGCAAGTTCATTTTCCTTCTCCAATATATTTTGCTTTAACTCTGGGAATGACAACATCGAGCATAGAGGGTTCAAGTGGAGCTGTCACTGTTACAAGATCAGAAAATTAATGTGAGGGGGAAATTAATTTATTTTATTTATTATTATTTTTTTTACAGCTGCTATAAACCGTAAACATTCCCTTACACATGTTGGGCATTTCATTTTAATAAGCTAAACATACAACAACTTACCACTGGCCTTTTCCTCATATTTTGCCAAGAGCTCCTCTCTTTGCTCTCTCAGACTCTCCAACTGCTGATGGTTTTGGTCACTCAGCGTAACTATAGCCTTCTGACGCTTCTGGGTCCTCTTGGACATGAACGACATATACTCGTGCTATGGTAAACTAAGAGTCAGTTTTCTCCTGTAGCACATTCAAACGGAGTATGACTAAATATTGGTCTATAATATGTTTGTTTTCTAGGTATAGAGGGGCTGCTCACACTCTCCATGCGCGTCTGATTGGCTTCATTCTGAAGAAACTCGTTCTCTTTCCGTCTGTGTCAGTGTTAAATACTTCGTAAAGAAAATTGTGGAAAAAGAAGTGTCACAAACAGCGGGCAGGGCAATGCTAATTTTTATGCTTTGAGTGAAATTTGTTTGAGTGAAATTTGTTTGAGTGAAAGCCGGCATAAAAGGATACAGCTGCTCAAGTTTCCTCTTCAGATGGAGTAGTGTGTTGGTCAGAATGTCGTACCTACCCCGAAAAAAGCCTACATGTTAGCTGAACATTATGGGTCGTCTTAGTAAATAACACTGTTTAGAGCCGTAAGACACTTACTCTTTTTGTAACAAACTATCTTTGTCTGGTCCGGGTGATGTTGGTAAAGCCGACACATCCTGCTTCGCGTTACGCTCGGTTTTCTTGGGAGGCATAGCCTAAAACATTTGTCGTTGGACTTGTTCTGCTGCTACTTAAGTGTGTCAGTCTGTTTTACACAGACTAAACGTTATCGGTCCTTAATCCTGACTGACTAAATGTATATAAAAAACGGAAACATACAGTCGTTTACAAAGTTGCTAGTGGAGTAGCCTACACTATTTTCCCAATGCGCACACCTCCTGTTGACAGTTACTATAGTAACCACAACCTGGCAAAAATCTCACGAGGGCATTAGAGCATTGAACAACTTCATTGCTGAATAATTATTATATCAGTGGTTCGTGTTACTACCTCTGGCATTGATTACAGTTGGCTATTTTCGCGTATTACGCAAAGTGTGTAGATAGACAACTTGTGGTAGAAAACATGGGCTGAACTCTGAAGGCTGAGTAATTAACCCAGGCAGCAGATATTATATCTAAATGTTTTGCATCCTGTTTTTATCCACCCAAGAAAGTAATTTTCAATCTCACAGATTAAACGAGAAATGATCAAAGCCTCAGAACATTTATTGGGCATCCAAACCCAGCAGGATCCGCCCATTCAGCCTGTGTACAGTAAGCTATCCACAGAGCATTTTGAGTAAAGTGTTTTTTGTTTGTTTGTTTTTCTTTTAATTATATAGCCTATATTTAAATAGATTTTGGCCTATATTAGCCATAACCTATATTTAAATAGATTTTGGTAGAGATCAAATTATTTACTTGTTGGTTGGCCCTGTTGGAGATCGAAAGTCTGCTCTACACGTTTTTGGCTCAGAATGAAAGCAGAAGTTACATTTCATCACTCTGTTTACATTATTTTATGTTCCATAAAAATGTTGGTTAAAAAAAGACAGCACACAAATCATTCTGTGGTTATAAAATCCACCACAGTGTTTTTTCTGAAGGGTTAACCAAATACCTTTGTGGTTCAGAATGAAAGTATTTATCACATTTCAACACTGTAACTTCACTTTACTTCACATCTGGAAATGCTGTGTTGTGGTAAAAGAGATGGGTAGGGAAACCAATTAATTTTGTGAACACAGCAAAGTGGGCCGCAATATGCAGAATCATTTTTTCTAAAGATACGGTATTCTTAAGGCTTTTTGCCTTATGCAGAATCATGTTTAAAAAGACACAGAGAAAATGTTTAAAGATTATGCCGCTGGAATATGGCAATGTTAAAAATGTAGGCTATTTGGTGAAAAAAATCTGAGAGGTAGGTAAACCTCTACTACATCCCTGTCCATAATTCACTGTGTGGTTATAAAGTGTTTCTGAAGTGTGTCATAATACTTTCTTTGGCAATGGCTCTCAATTAGGAAGGAAATGAATCAGGAAAATAATAATAAAAAAAAACTATCAAAAAAGGAGACACCCAAACATTCTTTTTAAAAGGTTGTTCACCCTATGGATTTCAATATTAGTGCAGGTCATCCTCAGGAAAAGGACACCTCACGTTTCCTCACCACGTAGAGCAGAATGGAGATGCTTGATGAAAACTCTCAGACTTACACAGTAAAGAGACCGTCCACTGGCAAAGAACAGAATGATTCCAACAAAGACATGAACAAGTACTCTAATGAAACTCAAAATCGCAAGATTTTTGGTATTTGTGTACTTTTTTGTATCTTTCTCGTATAAGTTAATTAATTTTACCCTTTTTTTCTGGAATGTGTATAGTATGTGTGTGAGTGTGTGCGTGTGTATGGGTGAAGGTTACTTGTCAATCAGTGTGTTCATCTACACGTTTATTTGTGTCTTTGAGAGATAGACAATGGGGAGGGGGGTTATTAGTGAATCAGTGTGTTCCTCTATTATTTGTGACTTTGAGAGAGAGAGAGAGAGAGAGAGAGAGAGATGAATGGATGTAGAGACTGTAACTGTGTTTTGTTTTCTTTTGTCTATAGGCTTCCACAAGTTAGTGGTGGTGTTGCTGGTGTTGCTCAGTGTTCTCCTGCTGACCGTTGTCATAGGACTGGCCATCAAAACCACTGAGTTAACACATCAGGCAGAGCTTGGTCACAGTAAACAGACTAAAGAGAAATACCAAACCCTTAATTTGACAGAGGAGGAAGATCAACTACAAACCATTCTCAACAACCTGAGGAGAGAGAAGTCCCACTTACAGACCCAGTTAAATATCTTGAGGAATAACACATCCCAGACTGAAGCCCGGTACAGCATTCTGGGCAAAGAGAACGATGGCAAGCAACAGCTGCAGTCCCTTTACAACAACTTATCCAAAGAAAAAGACCAACTACAAGCCCGTTTTAATAACCTTACCATAGAGAAATCCCAGCTACAGACTCAATACAGTACCTTGAAAAACAAGACTTCTCAGACAGAGGCCCAGAGAGATGAATTGCAGAAGTACTTCACAAAACATGGTGAGTAAATGCTGTCAAAATAAGTTTCGAATTCATAGCCTATGTTGAAGAACAGGAGAAGTTTCCAATGAAATATGTGTGTGTGACAGTACACAGGCATGAGGAAGAGAAAAGGTCATTGGGCCTCATTCACCTAATCATTCTTACGAATAAATTTGTTCTTAAATCCCGCTTACCCGGTTCTTAAGAAGATTTATTATTATTATTCACCAATATAAGTTTTTAAATGGGAACCAAGAACAAATTTGAGAAAATTCTTAAGAAGAAATATTGGTTGTGTTTTGTCCATATATTCCAAAATTTGTGTGCGAAGGCTGGTAGAAAAGTTGTAGTGATTTGAAGGTATCTTTTTCATAGTAACAGACACTGAATATGGCTGTATCACAAAGCCTATGTGTTCCAACCCTTTGACATCAACACCTGTGGTATCAGTGAAAAGTTGTTTCTGACATCTTCAAACTTTGTCTTGTTTCATAGAATCTAAGATGAAAATTAAGAAACGGGCAGGTATGTTGTTGGATCTTTTTTTCTTTCATCTCCAACCTTTGTGAGTACTTATTAAAATGAGTAGGCCCTATAGGAATGTATTAAGTACACACTTTTGATCCTGTGAGGGAAATTTGGTCTCTGCTTTAGTGAAACAGACAGCACACAGAGAGGTGAAGTACACACTAACCTGGTGCGGTGTGTGGGGCTACCTCCTACCACCAACCCCTATGGTAATAAGCCCAAAACCAAACAGTTGGCCACGGCTGACCCCAAAAACAACAACATAGGTTTCATATAATATATTCTATTTAGAACAGATTTTCCTGTTGATAATGTTGCTGCTATTGCTATTTGGACTGACCTTATGTCCTTGTAAAATCTGTAATTTCTTACATTCTTAGTGGATAATGGTTCTACTATTATTATCACCCGGTGGAAAGCAATACTGTTTTCTGATTGGCTGTCAGGGTGTCCGTTAATTCTTGATAACAGGACACCTGTGACGTTTGTTGGATTGAAAAGTTTCACCAGCTTTATCAATGCTCTTTAGAATGCAGCCTTGTGGATCTTCTTTCATATGAAAAAAGTGCCCCAACCGAACAGGATAACTTCTTTCAAAACTGAGCCAGATATTTATTTTATGTTTTAAACACTTGCTTACCGTCTATACGTTTTAGTTGCAACCGGGTGATAAGCGGGTTAACGGCCTTCGAGGTGTCCCGATAAAAGAAAACTAATGGACTTAATGGAATGTTCTTCGCCTTTGCCTCATCCATTATTTTCTTATATCGGGACACCTTGACGGCCGTTATCCCTTACTTATTTGCATTGACCTTGTATAATATTTAATTTTCTTATGTTCTTAGTGGAAGTGATTCTGGATCCTGACACAGCACACACCAACCTCATTATTTCTGCCAATGAGAAAGAAGTGAGCCATGGCGACGAACAACAGAATGTCCCTGACAACCCACAGAGGTTTAACCCCCTTGAAAATGTCTTGGCACAAGAGGGTTTTTTCTCTGGGAAATTCTACTATGAGGTTCAGGTCAAGGGGAAGACTGACTGGGGCCTAGGATTGGCTGGAGAGTCCACTGCCAGGAAGGGGCCAATAGCGCTGGCCCCAGCTTTTGGATTCTGGACAATATGGTTGAGTGATGGATCTCAGTATATGGCAAAAGATAGTGTACATGTACTGCTCTCCCTGCCAGAGAAGCCCCAGAAGGTGGGGGTGTATGTGGATTATGAGGCAGGTCTGGTCTCCTTCTATGATGCAGACAGTTGGTCTCATCTCTACTCTTATACTAATGCTGCCTTCACTGAGACTCTCTATCCCTTCTTCAGCCCTTGTAATAATTATGGAGGTAAAAACTCCTCCCCTTTAATAATTACCCCTGTTTGTACAGGGTGATCACATGACAGACACTGCCTGTCGATCACAGCTGTGAGCAAGCTGCTGACAACATGCTGCAGCGAGGGAAGGATTTGAGAGGCCATTGAGAAGCATAGTAGAGACAGAGAGGGACCTATGATTTGGATTTTTATTTTTTTTTGCCTAAGTCTCGGAATTACGTAGACTTGCCAAATACAGCTTCGCGTCCATTTTCTAAATGCCATGCTGCCAACTCTACATTGGAGTTCCATACAAAAAAGTTAAAGTACTGATCTTTTTTACGTGCTTCAATTCGCCACAGATATCATTTCTTGCCATCAGCACTGTTGAGGGGAAAGGGCTTGGGACCACTTCCCCATTTTACAATGTTATGTGTTATGAAAATGATGTCAATGGCAAACCTATGTGTACTCAAGTTGGCCTCATATGTGTCCAAACATACAGTATTTGCCTTTTATAGTGAGTGCATTATCTTACATATTGCCATATTACAGGATGCTTTCATTTATTTATTTTTTTTTACAGAAAACATTGGCCCGCTTTTATGTGCTATCTCTCACAGATAACATTTTCTGATCAAATAAAGGGTAAAATGTTTGAACAGAATTGTTAAAAGGATCCCCGGCTAGTTTGGCATGTTAGCGTTATAAGATTAGTAACGACGTCAATTTTAATTAACGTTACCCCAAAAAATTAAAAATACGACGGTTTTAAAGAAAATGTTTATTAGAACCTGAAAAGCATTTCTGGTTGGTACAATTAAGGGAACAACGCTGAAGACAGTACACGGTGTTGGAAGATGATCGGAGAGGTGAGGGTACGATAGAGGATCAATATTTACGTTGTCCATGTGTAGCTCCAGCTTGACCGATAGCAGTGCAACCATTTGTCGTCACGTTTTACCCATAAGTCATTGAGGCGTAACAACAATGGAACTTTACTAGTGAAATGAATTTCAGCTTCTAATAAACATTTTCTTTGAAACCGTCGTATTTTTGATGTTTTTGAATAACGTCAATTAAAGTTGACGCCAATGCTAGTCTTATAACGCTAACATGCCCAACTAGCCGGGGATCCTTTTAAGACACAAACACACACACACTGGCCCCCACCGATCAAAACTTTGAGAACCTCTGCTTTAGTCACCTCAGTAACTGAGATAAATCAGTGTGACAGATATAATGATAGCCGATGAAAAAAAAAAATCTGAACTTCTTTCTGCCTACTTGAAACCCCAAATATCAAGGCCTATAGCCTAAATAATAGTCTGAGGTCAGAACAAGAGTTCACACAGCTGCAACCTGAGTGCACATTTGTGCACAATGGACACATTTTAAATATGTTGATAGAGAAATGAAACTCTCTGATGACAGCTAGAACCCGTAAACCACCTCCAGTGCTTGCAAATTATTGTCCTCTCATGGCTCCTCGGGTGCCACAGCAGCAGCAAACTGCCCTCTGCTTTAGGTTTGTGTGTTTCCACTTGTGCTGTGTATCACTAGTTACCTCCGCCAAGGAGGTTATGTTTTCGATCGCGTTGGTTTGTCTGTTTGTTTGTCTGTCTGTCTGTCTGTCTGTCAGCAGGATAACTCGAAAAGTACTGCACGGATTTGGATGAAATTATCATACAATGTGTATATTGGGCCACATTGCCTTGACGGAGGTCTGCACTCTCTGAGCGCTTTTCTAGTTCATGTATGGAATATAGTAAACGCAAACCCACATTTGTCTCACAGGATCAAGAATGTATGTGCTCAATAGATTTGGATCAAAGTGATCTGGATTGGGAAACCAAATGTTCTGCTATCTGGGATCAAGGCCCAGTTATCTGTTCAACTCAGTTCACTCTGTACCTGGCTTTAGTTTGAGCAAAGCTCAAACTGATGAGCCAAGCTGAAAATTGAAGTTCATTTTCCTTTTGTTTTTTTAAAGCACTAATCAGAGGTCATACAGATTCCATGTACTTTGCTTTTTAGATCACACTTTCACATTCATTGTACATGCACTTTCATTTGTCACATATAAAAGATGTCATGGGACATGCTCAGAGGATAGACTGGTGACTGTCAATGATGCAGTTATCGCACAAGAGTACAAACAACTAAAGAAGAATGGAGATGGTTGAACGCATTCAGAGAAAGACTGGCAGTTATGATGTGAGCCAACCAGTTGCAGATGACAGTAAAGGAACACCTCATCAAGATGATTTCAACCAAAAGGATGTTTCCAGGAAGGCCACAAAGGGTGATCTGATTTGCAATTGTTCTATTGATGTGCTAGGGGCAGTGTGCTGATTTATGGTTTGGTCTATGTCTAATGCATCATTTAGAGAAAGTGTTCTCTTCTATTCTCCCTCTACTGACATTATTCATGAGCTGAACCGTTACTCGTTACTGTCATAAAAAGTTGCAAATCATAGCCTACCACATCAAATGTCAGAATGGTAGATGGCTGTCATCATCATTATTGGGCAATTCAAGTGATCAAACAGTAGCCTTGTAAAGAGACCTCATGCTCCCCTTCAATGCTGCTAGTGCTTTTTTTAAGGGAAAAAATACTTTGGTTAATCTATTATTTATTCTGAATGACAGTTTAAGATTTTTTACAGTTATAACAGCATAATTCTTTCTATCTGTCTATTTGTCTACTGTGTCTTAGCTATCTATTGTGAAATAATCATGGTATAATCAGGTATTTAGCAAATTTTTTAGACCCTTTTCTGGGGTTCCTAAAATATACTAGGCTATTTGCCTCATTTAAGGATCTCCACAGCCTGCTTCAGAGTGGTGCGTATTCTCAATCTTGTTCTTAAAGCAACCTTACGTTTATTATAAAACATGTACAACTCACCGAGTGGTTGGGGGTGTTCCTGGATGTAGGCTACCATAAACAAGTTTTGTAGGAAAATACCTGTCCTGTTTTATTTGGCATTTAGTAAATACCATTGCTTCTGTTGGAACAATCACGGCTTGTGTTATCAGTCCACTAAACCAGAGGTTCTCAAAGTTTTGATAAGTGAGGGCCAATTTAGGGACCCTGAGGGCCGCTGAGGGAGTGGGAGAAGGAAAAAAACATACTTGCAATAAATTTAAATAACAGTTTGCATCTCTTCAGTTTACATTTATTGCAATAAATGCATATAGAAGCCGCTAAACAACATTCAATGGAGTACAGTTTTACAGACATTATCGCAGGCAGATGTTATCGCGGGCTGCCAGAAATGTTTCTGTGGGCCGCTATGGGACGCACTTTGAGAACCTATATGCACTAAACCATGCTAAAAATAAAGGGATGTCACCACCCAGTGGTTGACTGCAACATGTTCAAATTAAAACGTGGAGTACACTGTAAAAAGTCTAACAATAGGATTACTCAATTTTTTTGGTGCAACAATATTACACTGAAAAAATTGAGTAGACTCAAACCAGATGAAAATGAGTAGAAGAGATCAATACCATGAAGTCACTCTACTTGATATTCATGAACAATCTTACTCTGAAAAAAAAGCCTTGGACATTTGATGTCAATTTGACTGCAAGGTATTGGATGTCCCAGAATGCCACAGTCCTGACCAAATGTTTGTAATAACATATTGCCCAACAGAATGCCCAACTTGCTGTGACACCTGAGCAGTCAACTTCTCATTGAGCTCTAAAGAAAGTAATATTATGACTCTAAATTCACCTTCATATTTGAGAACAGGCTTCTCAATTATCCTTACCATACCCTGAGAATCAACAAATGACTTTAGCTGTATCCGAAGATTGAATTTGGCATACATTTTCAATCTTGCCTACATTTGAGAAGCCACATTGAAAAGACAAAAAGATAAATTAAAATTTCAAGTTGATAGGCTACCCATAATGCTTAGAGGCAACTCACTCTTTGCATATGATCAATTAAAAACTAGATTTGACATTAATTTTATTTACTTAATTTTCTCAGTCTTTGTGGAATTGGGAAAAAATGAATTTGAATAGGTGAATATCACAGTTTTTGGAACTGACTGTTTAAAGTATATGTTTACTTAAAATATGCTGTTGGAGATTGCTGAAAATATGAAGGGTATATTACAAATATAATCATGAATGGATTTTAACAAGATTACTTAAGTACATCTATTGAAAAAATACCTTTCATTACGTTACTCAATTTTATTAATGTAATGTATCTTTTGCTATTGTGTTATTTAAGAGGCAGCCGAATTACTTTTTAGAGTGT
>JAODXP020000028.1:6705827-6800827 GCA_027497455.2 Sardinella longiceps
AATGTAAAACCACTTTTATCTATTCGGGACCTCCAAATTTGTGTGCTTCAAATGTGTATTATTTGAAAGAAAGTGGCACTCGCACAGGTGGTGCGAGTGGATAGTCATATATCATCACTTATCCTCAACACAGGGGCACCTCAAGGCTGTGTGTTAAGTCCATTGTTGTACTCCCTGTACACGTCTGATTGTATGGCTCTGCATAATTCCAACCTAATTGTCAAGTTTGCTGATGATACAGCAGTGGTCGGCCTCATCTCTGATAATAACGAGGAGCCTTACCTAAATGAGGTAGACCGTCTGACAATCTGGTGCAATGACAACAATCTGCATTTAAATGTTACCAAGACAAAGGAGATGATTATTGACTTTGGGCGTAATCAGCCGAGGGTCTACCAGCACCTTAACATCAATGACTCACAGGTGGAGAGAGTGGACACTTTCAAATATCTTGGTGTTCACATTAATGGAGACTTGACATGGACTAAGCACACCGATTCCCTTGTGAGGAAAGCACGTCAGCGTCTTTTTCATCTTAGACGACTGAAGAAGTTCAGCCTACCCCAACATCTGCTTAAGAACTTTTACAGAGCCACCATTGAAAGCATCCTTACAGGGAACATAACCACCTGGTATGGAAACAGTACGCAACAAGATCGCAAAGCGCTGCAAAGAGTGGTTAAGTCAGCTGAACGTACCATCAGAACTAAGCTGCCCCACCTACAGGACATCTATGTCAACAGATGCCAGTCCAGAGCAAAGAAGATTGTCAGAGACTCAAGTCATCCAAACCATGGCCTGTTTTCTGTGTTAAGGTCTGGGAAACGCTACCAGTGCCTGAAAGCCAGAACTGAGAGAATGAGGAAAAGCTTCTATCCTCATTCTATCCGCATATTGAATGAGAACCATAAGACTTTATAACATCTCTTCTTCTATCTATTTATTCCTAATTTATTTTTATACATAATATATTTCAACACTAGCATAGTCATTGGAGTCAGTAGACAAAGCATTTCACTACAATTGTACACTGTATAATGGTATGTGACCAATAAAATTTGAATTTGAATTTGGATGTTCAGTTCGCTCTTTGCACATAACGTCATGACAACACTTCTGCATTTGATGAAGCGAGTTCCCTGTTTCCGGTGTTCCATGTTGGATGGTTTTCCTGTTGACTGGCGATGTTTGCCTAATTCCACTTAATATGCATAAGGTCCTGCCCATTAAAATTCAAATGGCCGGTCGTGGCAAACCCCTCATTTTCACGATACACATTTCAAGGGGAAAAAACCGCAATAAAGATCTTTCCAAAGTTTGGCTTACTGTCTAACCTTACTGTCCTCTAACCTTATACAAAATAAGTCGTAATCTGCTATGTTAGCAGAAAAACACGACGATAGATAATATCGTTTTCAGTCGTGATCGAAACCATGATCACAAGAGCAAGACTGAAAATTTTTTTCTTGGCCTTATACGCATCCTTCTACGCCACTAGGGATTTCCATTGAGTGAACATAAAATTATAAATCATTTTAATTAGAGCCTAGGCCATATGCTGTCCATGTCAATTTGGTGCTATCACAAGTTAACATAATCACAAGCTCAGCGAGTTTGATACAGAAATATGGGTCATTATCATCGATGCAATGACAATGAAAGGGGGTCACGCTTCAAACGCATCAAGTTTTGCAGCATGCAGTTAACATACGAAATAACATAGCCTACGAAATCCTGTTTCCGATAAAACCAGACTTATGAAATTACATTCTCAGCTTGGCTTCTTTATGCATTGAGCTCCAAATAGCCTGTGTCAAAATTTGTTAGGGGAGATTGTACTAACATCATGAGTGGCGTAAAGGGATAGGTCAGTCTCTTTTAGAAATGTTTAGAACATTTTTGCGGCCAAGGTTCGAGTTGCATAGTAATTTCATCAACATCAGATCGTTGCGCGGAAGTGCCTTACGAAAGTTACGTAGCGCATGATCTGACGTGAGTGAGGTAATGTGTAGGCCACAATGCTGATGCCATTTGGACTGGTAGGATTGTTTACTGGTATCAAACTCGCTGTGCTTGTTTATGTTAACTTGTGATAGCACCAGTTGACATGGGTGTAGCCTATTTACCTCTAATATTAACCTGTGACATAGGCCCTAATTAAGTCAAATATCTGTGCAGCAGCGGCATTAGGACGAGCCTGGTGGCGTAACAGGATACGCATGGTCTATATCTGAAGTTTAGCCTACTCTTTGCTCCCGTGATCATGGTTTCGATCACGGCTGAAAACGATATTATCTATCGTCGTGTTTTTCTGCTAACATAGCAGATTACGACTTATTTTGTATCATGTTAGAGGACAGGAAGGTTAGACAGTAAGCCAAACTTTTGGAAAGATCTTTATTGCGTTTTTTTCCCCCTTGAAATGTGTATCGTGAAAATGAGGGGTTTGCCACGACCGCCCATTTGAATTTCCATGGGCAGGACCTTATGCATATTAAGTGGAATTAGGCAAACATCGCCAGTCAACAGGAAAACCATCCAACATGGAACACCGGTCCGACCTAAACAAACAACAATGGCGCTGTTCTACACCCGCTGTCTGCAAGACCTGCCGAGATTATCCATTTCTGATGTTCATCGTTTAGTCAAAGGCTCATCTAAGACATCGACGTCAAAACTAGACAAGGGCTTTAAATTGTATGCCTCGTCATACATACATCAATATGAAGGTAAGTCAATATTCTTACCAGACTTTGTGGCTGTTCTTAACCTAGCAACAGGATAGCTAACTACTAACTTTTTAAATTATTTTCATAATTTATTTTAGCCATTTTGTCATGAAGTTATAATGAAATCATGGCCATAAATGCCTGGTCCCTGTATGGCCTTGGACATGAGCCATATGAACACTCATCAATACTGCTAATATGACGTGGAGAGCATGTTTCCACTGATGTAAAAATACAGAACTGCTTGTTTGGCAAATCGCAATCGCATCATCCTCTTGATTATCCATTTTGTTGAAATGGAAACTAGACTTGCTGTTTTAGCCTACCTAATAAACGAAAAGTGATGAAAATAAAACAACTACAAATTATTTTCTTCAGGCAATGTAAACATCTGATTTTTTTACTCCTACAAGGCACTTTATGTCCCGTGCAAGACTTTTGGCCATAGGCTATTAAAATAATTGCTATTAGGCAAATGTAATCATCCCAGTGTTAGATAAAAAGAATAAGTACTGTTACAGGCTTAAATGTAAAGTCCAAGCGAGTCCAAATGAGTTAAGTTGTTTGGTCTGCTTTTTACAGATCGACATCACTGTCATTGATATCATGTCAGAAGAACTACGTAAATATGTAGTTATGGGGACCGCCTCGCACTGCAAGCGTATTGCCGTCAGAGGACAACTACTACAGGTGACGCCACCGTGAAGTCGACTCTTATGCAGAGAGTGAGAGACAGAATTGGGGGCAAACGAAAACATCCCTCTGACCGGAAATCTCCATCCAGACCCATTTGGAATAAATACGCATTGAAAGACTCAAGGCGTGTTGAAATTGGCTGGCTCCATTTCTGCACCCAAAACGCTAGCACCACTTTCCACCAGGTGAGGACTAGGAATGGAGGGGGGACCCGAAGCCTCTCCGTGGACAAGTCCATCACCATGGGTGAACTGTTGGAGACCAGCAAGAACCTTTTCTTCCCAAGCGGGCGATCGCCCAAAGGCCCTCTTCAAGACTTTGACTTCGACATGAGAGATTATAGCCACAACATTCTCTCGACAGATATTACAGTTGGTCAGCTATATGAAGATTCAAAGCTGAGGATGATGCGTATCTACACAGCCACCAGGTCTCATCAGACGAGGCAGATGAATGTATGAAGGTAGGCTAATTTTATTTTTTAATCACTCTAATTATATGCTATATGTTTGCATGTTTAGTTACATGTTTGCGCATACTGAAGGCCCAATGTATGTGATTAGGGCCTACCTCCTGTAGGCATACAGCCTCGGTTGTCCAGGAGGACGTTTTCACCACAGTTTTCTGTCTGATTGTGTAGGCTACAAAATAACTCATAAAAACTCGTATAAGTCGCTAAAGAGAGCGTATTGGGAGCAAATGCTTAAATTTGGGTTTGTGATTGGTGATCTGGGCCTTTCCACCGGGCCGCCTCTTTCCAAGGCACAATTATTTTTAAATGTCTTTCAGACAAAATATAGCCATGTCGGCTTGCAAGTAATGCCACGATATCTTTGTAGTGTAGTTCTAAACTGAAATAAAGGTGCACTAATTCATTAATTGCCATGTTTGCCATTCATGAGTCTGTAAGACGTTTCAAATGCACGCTGCCAGCCCAGAAAGTTTCTTTTTTTTTTCTTTTTTGCTGTAATCTATCAGATGTATACTAAATAATATCCAACTACAGTAGCGATCCTGTATACCTTACAGTGTTTACAAATTGTGTGAGTTAAGGTGCACTTCAAGAGAAATGCGCTTAATCCTATGGGAAAACGACTAACGTTAGTAACGTCATGTCACTTAACAAGGTAGGCGATCTACCATCAGCTAACAAGCTAGCAGGTTATTCGGTGGTAAAGTTTGGCTTTTAGGCGTAGTGTTAGAGTGATAGAAAATCCCCGTGTTCAGTTAAATATGTGGAGACTGTTGATAAGTTTGTTTGCTTTGGCAAGTGGTTTAAATCGAGAGAGGTCGCTACGGTGGCAGTAGGCATTCACTACGTTATCCAGCAGCCTAAAGAGGCAGATAGCCACCTGCTACTTTCAGTCTCTGAACTTTGGGTACTCGTTCAATCATGTTGGTGGACACATATTTTGTTGTTTGTGAATCATATCGTGTAAAGAAATAGATTATTAAGTTATATTATGATGACAAGCTATATTTTCAAAGATGGGGAAAGTTGTCAAATTTACAGCCATGTCTATCAGAACAGACGATTTTCTGCCTCCAAAACTCAACTCATGGAATTGTGACGTAGCTTCAAAAAGGGTCTATAACATTTTATGGTGGTAAACTGCACATTATGTCATAGGCCTCTTACTCATAGATATTATATATACAGGCCTCTCAAGTTTTGAACTCCGCTCGGAGTGAGATTTTTCTTTTTTGGCCTGGCGTAGATCTACAGTACAGTGTACATGTATGTACGTGTATAAGAGACAGTAGTCTATGTAAATGCATGTATTTTAGGTGATTTAGAGACAGACAAGGTACTGTCACCCCGAAATAATGACCTCCAATGAATTCTGTGAAAAGAAATGGACAAATGCACTGGCATCAGGAGGCTGTTTTGCAAGGGCTTAAAGACAGCACTGGAAAATATAAGAATTCTGCATTTCAGAAGTATTGAATCAGGTCCACCCTGTGGTTCTGTTCTATTTTTTTTTTAATTAGGCCACTAATGATTAAGTAGTGATGATGCATCATTATTTACTATGTATCAATAAACATTCATATAGCCTAAATATTTCTTTAGACTAGGCTATTTTATGTTTTTATTTAATTAGACCTATTTCAATATGTCACTGTAAAAAAACAGGCCTAGTTGTAGCCTATAATCTTTAAATATTGTTCATTATAGCTTTAACTGAAATCTTATCACTGAACCATTTGAAGAAGTACAGTATGTGCCTTTCTTTTATCTTGGCCTAGTGCTTTTACAGTAGGTTACACATTCTGTGCATATGACAAACTTTAAAAGTATTGCTATGTAAGGCAAATGCTTTAATTTGGGGTCTAATAGGCCTATTGTACCAGACCAAATTTAAGACAATGGCGTCACCAGCTGTAGTCAGGGGCGCAACTAATCACTTTTGGGGGGTATGCGATAACATTTTTTGCGCTGAAATAACATAAAATAAAATTCTGAACCATAAGATGACCTTCAAAGTTGGTATATTGTGAACAACACATTTAACACAACAACAATGAAGGCAGCAATTGTCAACTAATGACGAATATGGGATGCATTTGTGTACAGAAGTAGGCAAGAAATTTTTGAAAAATTTGTTTCCATTTTCTGCAATCTGGTGCATTTTAACAAGTTGCTAGATAGCTTCTCATAGCAATTAATTAAATGGTTTATCTAATGCATTGCACATTATTTGAATGCTCCATGAGGTCATATAGCAGCCTGGCTGAGTTGTATTGGGCAGTAGGTTGTATATTTCTTACAATTGAACCAAAATGTATTTAATTTCAGACTTTAATGGCATTTACTGCTGAATTCTCAGTTTGATGTGATGCACATAGTCTTTTATTCTTTTGGACCCTTTTTGGATAATAATGAGGAACATGCTGGGGACAGTCTGTCTTTGCAATTTGCTAAATTCCCCTATATTCATTCTAAATAGTTTAATTGAAATGTGTCTAAACCCTTGGAGGAAATGGGCTACAGTAGCCTACCTTGTGTTTCTGAATCAGTAGCCTAATTAGCACAGGGTATTTTTTGACCAACATATCAGTCATGGGATGCCTGTCTGAAATGACCATTTCAGCCTAATATTGGAGACTATACAAAAACAACTGGTGTTATTGCTACCTCATTGTAGATCTATACATTGGTATGCCTTTGACTTCCACTGTTTTTGGAATGCATACGGAACTACAGGACTTTGAAATAATTAATTAATTTGAAGGATAATGCATTATCATAGCAACTAGTGACCACTATAGATGGGTTGCACTTGTGGCATTCTTTCAAATGATATATGTATGGCATTTGGGAGAGAAAAAATCTCCGAGTTATGAAATAGAAAAAAAATGATAGATTTTGAACTCATAAGTGCACGCGACCGCATCGCAATATTAAATGCGTTAGCTATTTTTATATCGCGAAGGGTCGGGTGGTGGGTAGTGGTAAGGGCAATTTTAAGGTTACCTGCTGTCATTCATGCACAATAATCTTTGGCATATGATCTCACGTGCTTTCATCTTTGTCTTTAGCTCTTTCTACCTCGGACAGGTACTTTTTTGCCCTCTCAATCTTGCTCCAAACAGGCTACATGGGCGCACTCCTCAATTTGGGGTGAATTAAAACTGGGCAATAAAGTAGAGGGGAGGGCTGTTTCTTACATTATTTTAAACTGCAAGAAGTTCAACGCGGTTATGATGAGCTTGTGGGTTTGCGCTTTTTTATACATTAATGTCTTGTGCATCTCTCACACGTGTATTGGAGAGGTGACACTATGAAACGTTTGTGTGTGTAACCTACAACATGTGAAAAGGAATTTTTCATAATTGTATAAACGAAGGCATATTTTGGTGTGTCAGCTCGAGGAAACTGTCATTAGCTCGTCTCACTAGCACACACACACACACAAGCCCCCCTGGCCCATGAAACATTTGTATTCATTCTGCTTAAATTTCGGCTACTACTTCTCTTACCAGGCTCAGCTGACAGTAGCTATTCTGACCTCCTCAATCCCCTGGCTCACGTCTCTCTCCTCCACCTTCATATATCTACATGGATTGGTTCTCCTTCTTCTGTATTGGGCCGTATAACATTACATTGTTGAACTGCCACGTTAGATAGAGACTGTGCCTCCCCGGCAGTCTGTGCACTCACTCCGAGGCTGCTTCTGATGTTAACAGACCTGCACCCACTGATATGCAGTCATTGTTGCACATCACAGGAACATAGGCTAACTGCATTATTACTATTCTTGCATATTGTTGCTTCAACTTTTAGACTTTGTTGCCCCCCATTACGTTTCTCTGGCTCTGTCCATTTCGCCAGACAAACTTTCACTTCTCTCCAACTCAGTTCAGCTCAAGTAGCAGAAGAACTAGGCTACTTGGGTCAACGTGAGGGGAGGGGCGGGCCGGGCCGGCGGAGGAGGGCTGAGAGATTTCATTGGATTAGCCCGATGTCCTTCAGGAATTTCTACCAATGGCCGCATTTTGTGATTCAAATACCGTCGCAGCCGAAAAAATATTAAAAATACGCAGACGGGCGTGTGAAAACGCATGTGTGGCGTGTGAGAGTGTGAAAACACTCTGAAGAGTGTGTCACACGCTCAATGCGTGAGACTTGAGAGCCCTGTTATATATGATATCTATGCTCTTACTGCCCTCCACCACCTCCTGCATCGGCCTCTCACTGCCCTCCTGCCTTGGCCTCTCACTGCCCTCCACCACCTCCATCAGCCTTTTACATCCTGGACCACAATTATGCACACCCTCCACGATCGGGTGCAGCAGAGGTGTGTGGCAAATTTGTGGAATGCCCTCACTGTGGCACAAGCCATTTCCACGAGTGACATAACACAGGCCTCTCACCTTTCAAGCATTGCTATTAACGAATCTAACGGCTGTTAGGAGGACTGGACATGGTTTTTCTATTCCTCTCCATGTACAAAGAAAGACGTGGGGCAAAGTGCACATGGTGAGGTGTGAGAGGAGTGTGCACAGTTTCAATTGATGGCTCAACGCAGTGGGATGGGCCACAGTCTGTGCGCACATTTTAGTCAATTGATAATTTCTGAGGGAGGATGTTTTGGAGGAAATGGTTGCCCTCAAGTTCTTTGGGGAGGCAAAGAAAGCAGGGTGCATTAAAAGACAAAAGGCTGCCCACTCTGTGTGCCTGTGGACTTTGGTGGGTCAGCGTCCCAAACATGTCTATCTGTGCATGAGCCAAACACACAGATCTTTTCACATCTTGGCAGAGTCATTGTGACTTTTAACCACCCAAAAAACAGCTGGCACTGTTTGTGTGCCAAGCCACGAATTTCATGTCCTCACATCAAAATTGGCAAGTGGCATGTGTTCCAAAATAACAGGGAACTGTTCACATCTGGAGCATCCCCACCAACATCCCAGAAACAGCCTTCCCAAAGACAGGACACTACAGCTGTACATACATTGAATTGATCCCTTTTTTACTTGGAAAAATGGGTAATGAATGACAATTATAACACATCTAAATTCACTTTCTTTCAAATAATGCACATAGGAAGCCCACGAGATACAAGTGGGTTTAACATTCTTGTGCATGATTATTCTCACAGCTTGTATTAAAGGTTAATAATGTCTTCCCATTGGGGTCAAATTACAATGTGTCATGAACATTTTGAACAATGAACGTGAATATTTTTAGGCCAAACCTACAATAGGTCGTAATGTCGTAATCCTTAACAGAAAAGCTGATCAAATTCTCTTATTTGTAGGTTACTCTGCAGCTGTGACACTTAGGCTATATCGCAACTGTCCTACTTATTTTTGAAACGTAGCTTGGCATAGCCTATAAAAATATAGATTTACATAGTGAATATTGTCTAAATCTGTAAGTCTGATCTGTCATCGATATCAGTAACAATAATGTTAAGCTAGAGGCGAGGTTGGATGAAATATATCTAATCATTTGCATTGCAACATCTCTCAATTTGTATTGCCTTTTAATCTGTTTTGAGATGGTAGTATGAGGTAGTCAAACACACTATAATGCTAGCATGTAATTATATAGTATGAGCACTTCTTATTTACCCATTTTATTTATTTTCTTCTTCAAGTCTGGTCGATTTACATACTGAGGTAATCTTGTTTTTTGATCTGACATAACGGCGCCTGGAAAGGAGCAGAAGGTAGCCGAGTGTCTGAACAAACTCCACTGTATCAATCTGGGAGCGTATAGCCTCAAACAGGGATATAAAGTCGTTTATTGTGATTACTTCTATTGAAGATGAAGATGGCGATGACAACGAGTCAATCTTGTGATGAATCCGACGAAGATTATGAAGGTAAGGTTGGCAGGAACAACCTAAATGTGAATGAACATAACAACACTGAATCTGACTCCTAGTTAGCCTGCCACGTGGACTGCCTCTGTGACTAGCCTGTCAGCATAACATCTGTATTGTGGCGATTAAGATGGAAATCAGTCCGTGAATTAATGAGAATGTATTAACAGATTTATGAAGAGGGGTTGTTTGGTGATGTGTTGCTTGTGCTATCACCTTAAATCCACTGAGGTAAAACTCCCAAGTTAGTTAGTCAAGTCAGTCTGCGCATAGCTTGGTTTCTGTCGATCGCCATGCTTCCTCTGCTTGTCGTCTCCCTGATCTCATCTAATAGTCACGATTTGACAAAATGCAGATACATGATTGACTAAGATTATGTGATACCTTATACTATTACTACTATTACTACTACTAGCTCTACTGATAATAATAACTATATCCTAATTATAATGAAATAACGTGACTCCAATGAAATAATGTACATGATTTGATAACATGAATACAGACGCTGATTAGTGACATAATTTCTACAAGATATTGATACATGATGACATATAACTGTAGTTTAAAAAATATATTTGTATGTTCTTGCTTTTCAGACTGTGAGCTGGAGGAGGATGGACTCTCCTGCTTTGGTGATTGAACCCCAGGCTGCTAGTTTGGTGGATCTCACAAGGCAAGGCAACATGAGGACTTCGCTCCCAATGCTGGATAGTCCAGACATGAAACTGCAGATGGGATTTGTCTGCAGACTGCAAATACTTCAACGGTGGAAAATGTAGTTCAGCTTTCAAGTGAGGAGGAGTTGCTGTCACTAAGGATGAGGCATTTAGAAATGGACAGTACTGCACTAGATCTTTATCATTTTAGCCCAAATAAGAAGCCATATACACCGTGAGTCAAGAAACCGTGAGCTCAAAAAGGGCTCACAGAGCTCCCGTAAACGTTACCGCTTGGACTATTTTTATGAAGGGCAGAAAATCTGCCGTGATACCTTCATGTACATGCATGGCGTGTTCAAGGACCGCTTAGCTGCACTGCTGAAACATTATCTGGAGAATGGCGTTACCCCCGAGGACACATGGAAACAAGGGAAAGGTACCCAAGCATGCACTGGAGCCAAACGACATAGAAAGAGTGGTGACATTCATACACAATTACGCAGAAGAAAATGCGGTTCTTCTTCCTGGCAGAATTCCAGGTTACAAACGGGATGACCTAAAGCTACTGCCTCCTCCGTCAGCAAAGCAGGCATCCACAAGCTGTACAGCGACTCCCGGAAGCCAGTGGTCAGCGAGCTGCAAGCGAGCGGACCTTCTACCGCCTCTGGCAGCAGTGTGCCAAATATCCTCCCCATGAAGCCAATGTCTGACCTGTGCTGGACTTGCTCTAAAAGAACAGCGCTTTGTTGCTCAGGGCTGCAAAGCAAGACCTGGGAGAGAAGACGGCAGCACTGGCCAAAGCTGAGGAACATCTGCTGCAGGCCACAACAGAGCGCTCATTCTACAACAGCAAGGTCCAGGAGTGTCGCCAAGCCATGGCTGAGAATGGCATCACCAAGCTGATGTGGCTCCTGGAACACTGCACCAAATGCATCCAGTGATTTGGAGGTAATGTTTAAGGCCTACTTTATCTTATAGGACTTGTGAATTTATAAACCACACACAGTATGAACATGATTGAACTGTAGAAATTAACATGCAGAACACTAAGTTAAATATTGCAATAGACATAAGAATAAGGTACTACAGAGTAGTGCTTGAAATGTATGTTGACTGTAATGTCCTAACTGCTGTTGATTTTACAGGAAGCATAATGCTTTGACTAAATTAAGTAAACAATTGCACTTATTCACTACAGGTTCACTACAGTTTTGATTTCGCCCAGCAACTGGCATTATCCCTCATGACCCCATGCAGCCTGGCCCCATCTTTTTCAGACGCCTCGAAAGTGTGCAGTCTTCGGTGTCGTCACAGAAGGTCTACCGCAGATGGTCATCTTTCTCCTGGACGAGGCAACTGTAGTTAGCAAAGGTGCCAACTGTGTAATCAGCCTGCTTGATTTTTTTTTGATAATTTTGGATTGAAGGAGGCGCGCGTGCATCTACATGCAGACAACCGCGCTGGCCAAAATAAAAATAATGCAGTGATTCAATACCTTCTCTGGAGGGTTATAACAGGCAAGCATCAAAGCATAACCCTGTCATTCATGTTAGCTGGCCACACAAAATTTGCACCTGATTCAATGTTTGGCCTGTTCAAGCGCAAATACAGGCTTTCAAAGGCTGACTGCTTAGCTGACATCGAGAATGTTGTGCGTCAGGCGTCTCCTAGTGGGGTCTTGATTCCCCAGCTCTGTGGTGATGAGGGAGGAAATGTCATCGTGCCCATGTATGGCTGGGGTACCCACTCTCTCGTCCAAGCCAAGAGGCTCCCATCTATCAATCTACTCCATCACATTGAGTTCAAAGTGGATGGGAGTGTGATGTGTAAGACCTTAGCACAGTCAGAGCCAGTCACACACAAGCTGCTCAAGTGTAGTGTTGATGATGTCCCTGTTGGGAAACCTGCTGCTCTGCAGCCTGCAGGCCTAAGTGATGACCGGATATATAAGAGTTATAGTATAGTTTTGAATCACTAGTGTTGATTGCTATTGTAATGTTGTTTTATGTTACATCAATCCATGTGACCTCACTTTCTGTGAGGGTTTTTTAAACCTACACACTTGTTTGTTCTTCTGTTCTTTACCTGTCTTGCTGTTAACACATTTTTGCCTATGGCTTCCTCTCTCTCAAGCCAATAAACCTTGCATTTCTGAATTTCAACTACTCTACTGGACCTGAAGTCTTATTATATAATCTTACACTAGTAATAAACCCAGTTACTATAAATGTGAATGTTTCTAAAGGTCAAAATTAATGTGTTCACTGTGGCCCCTGCTGTACCTCTGTGAACCACAGGGGGTCATGACCTTCACTTTGGGATCCACTGCCAGTGAGTTGATATGGGTAATGAAAATATATAATGTTAATGTTGGTAATTGAAATACTGATGTAAAATGGTTACATTGCACATGTTTCTCACATTTGTTTAAACTCATACTTTCATACTCATACTAAACTTCAAACATTTTGGCGAGTTCTGACAGTTGGTCCACATTATAGTGTAAAGTCAAAACAAACACAAAAGCCCATAAGGTTGATATGGATTAGCTATATCAATAAATGTAAATACTGTAAATGTAACTATTGATATTGATCTAAGGGTAGTTTGATTACTAATATAAAAATGATTATATTTCACGAGACTCACATTTTTATTACTGTCGGTGAATTCTGTTCTTATTTTTCCTGTAATATCCTGCATTTAATTGAAATGTTACAATTATTCCCATGGGGTAGGTATGTATCCCAGCTAATGGTTTTATCAATAAAAATGTCTGAATTAATTTCGAAGTGACATGATTTATGTTATTTATGATTAGTGTTATTTAACTGCTTACATCATCAACTTCATCTGGAGCCACCTAAACATTAATTCAGTGTAATTGGTGTGTTTTTCGCCATGCTCATCATACTAAATAGATCCATTTTAATTAAACATGAACATTTTTCTATATATTTGTTGGATATCACTTGAAAAAGCAGAATCTAAGCTTGAATTTGGTGTATGACACACTGCCAGGATAATTGTGATTCCAAGATGCATCAGTGTTGAAAGTATTTTTTACATTGGAATTTTGAGTTCCAAATCTTTACATTGGAATTTCTCAAAAGTCCGTTTTCTGAACCTGTATGCAGCATAAACTTTGATATGACCCTACTCTGTCAATTTTACAGATATCAAGCTGAAATTTTCAGAATATATTCCTAACATTATGTAGAATGGTTTTATGCATTAAGTTGAGATTCACCAAAAAATGACTTTAGCTGGGTTTTCATAGGCAGGGTCACATTTGTAGGTTACTCTGCAGCTGTGACACTTAGGCTTACCCTGCCTACTTAATTTTAAACTAGCTTGGATAGCCTATAAAAATATAGATTTACATAGTGAAAGTCAAACTGTAAGTCGATCTGTCATCAATCAGTAACAATATGTTAAGCTGAGACGGTTGATGAAGTATTCTAATATTTGCATTCAACATCTCTCAATTTTATTCTTTTAATCTTTTGGATGGTTATGGGTAGTCAAACACACTATAGGCTACATGTAATTATATGGTAAGCACCTATTCCCCAGACTTGAATTTTCTTGTAGGTACTGGTCTCCTGGTGAGCTAACAATGCCAGGGGCGAAGACTGCAGAAATCTCCTCTACAGATCCGGCCTAGCAACAACTTTAAACACCCATGATGCCACCTTCCGGGAACCACTTCCACAATGATGACCTAGCAATGAACATAGCAACCAATATGATCAATGTGGCAACCAGAATAGCAACCACCCTATACACCTAGCAACGACCTATCAACAGCTTCCAGCATCCTTGCAATGTCTGAAGAACCACTCCAAAAATGACGATATAGCAATGAACGTAGCAACCAACATGATCAACGTAGCAACCAGCATAGCAACTACCATATCTGCC
This sequence comes from Sardinella longiceps, assembly GCA_027497455.2. NCBI lineage: Eukaryota > Metazoa > Chordata > Actinopteri > Clupeiformes > Clupeidae > Sardinella > Sardinella longiceps. The sequence continues at coordinate 6,720,174 of JAODXP020000028.1, forward strand.
TTAGCAATAGCCTAGCAGCAACCTCAAGCAGCCCTGCAACGTCCCAGGAACCACTTCCACACTGAGGACCAAGCACTAGACATATCAACCAACATGATCAACATAGCAACTAGCATAGCAACCACCATATCCACCCTAGCAACAGCCTGACAACAACCAAAAGTACCCTTGCAATCAACATACTGTAGCAACCAACACAGAAACTAGCACCTTTTTCTTTTTTTCCAACTATTCAACTACAGCATGATCAAGGTAACAACATTTTCTTTGCTACGCATGACTAGTAACTGATTGCGTAAACAAGTTTTGTCTTTTGTCTCCTACTTTTTTCCTTTTTTTTCTACTGTCACTTTCTAAGTGCACTTTTTTAAACGTTTGCATGCACTGTGTAATTCCTTGGAATTGCAAATGTAGATGGACAAGACTCCATACATGAGACCTACCACAATGCGGCTGAGGTGTTTGGCTGCGGTGAGCCGCTTAGTGGCCGGAAAATGTCTTTGGCCCCCCTTTGAGGGCTGAATCAAAGGTTATACACAACTATGCCCTGACTGATGGGAAGAGTGTATTTACCATGAACATCCTAAGTGAACGTCATGTTGACATAGAGGAGGGAGAAACCTATATGTTCCGTCAAACCACACTCAAAAACACAAGGGCATATTTTAATGCCAATAGCGATATATACAGTACAGACCAAAAGTTTGGACACACCCCCTTATTCAATGCGATTCATTTATTTCCAGGACAATTTATACTGTAGATTCTCACTAAAGGCATCAAAACTACGAATAAACACATATGAAATTATGTACTTAACAAAAAATTGTGAGGTTATGACAAACTTTTGGACCTGAACTCAATCAAGATGGTTTGGGGTGAGCAGGACCGCAGAGTGAAGGCAAAAGAGCTGACAAGTTCTTAGCATCTCTGGGAATGACTAACTGTTCAAGACAGTTGGAAAACCGTTTCAGGTGATTACCTCTTGAAGCTCATTAAAAAAATAAAAAGAGGACAAAGCAGTTATCAAAACAAAAGAAGGATACTTTGATGAAACAAGAATATAAAACATGTTTTCAGTTATTTCACACTTTTTTTATTAACTACATAATGCCACGTGTTCATTCATAACTTTTTTTATTTTGTAGATTGTCACTGAAGGCTACGGTCATGAAAATAAAGTAAATAATTTAATGGGAAAGTGTGTCCAAACTTTTGGTCTGTACTGTATAATTCATATGAATTGAAAATTGATGAACTGGATTAACTCAAAGCTAAAGCCACAGCAATCATTACACCTTCATGAACTATGACAGTTCTTACGTTGAAGGCCTGTGTCGCTGCTTGGGCTCAGTGAGGCTAAACAATTAGCCGCTTCACTCTTGAGAGCCAAAAACAAACAAATGCCTCCAGAGGTGCACAGGTGACAGACAGGCTTAAAGTCAGCCCACACTAGAAGATCATCGGGTACGATTTTATGACAGCCTGGTCGTGGCCGAGAACAGAGCGCCTCGCGTTCTAATTTGAAGGCCACGCCCCCTGGGGTGAAAATGACCCCTCGGCTCCCATTGACTTTGTATTGAAAAAAAGGTGTCACACCGACGTTTAAGTCCTGTATTTAAAAAATAAAACATGCTTCAAAGCTGCCATGTGACAAATTTCCACTGCCAACAAGTGAAAGAATTAAGAGGTTTTTTAAAAAAATAAGCCGGATAAAATAAAAATATAGTTTGATGGAGATAAGGTACCGTCAGCTCATAATACATCGAACACGTCATGCCTCAAAACTGTAAACATTGGACACAAACGTTTACCACCATATAACAATAATGCCTAAAAGTTGCTGTGTGACATGTTGTTGTAACAACAAAAAGAAAACCCGGAGCCGAATTTTTATAAGTTGCCTAATCGACTTACCGAGGCTACAAGGAGGGAGAAATGGCTACAGGCCATAAGATGTGAATCAAGGAATGGAAGAATGGGGAAATTATGGGATCCGGACAGTATGTATGTTTACATGTACAGCAACGCTAGACGATGTTGTTTACAGCTGGAAACTTGATTTGTCGTAGATATTTAATTATGATGGTCATTTGTTTCAGGCTCAAATACCTGATCCCACCAACCCAGACTATGTAGCCTACCTAGTTTGCTGCCCCATACAACCTCGAAAACAGGTGCTGTGGAGAAGTACGACAGATGGAGACGCACAACTGTTCCACCAATTCACACCCTCCCAAGTCCTTGCCCAAACCCAGATCCAGTTCCAGATCCAGATCCGATTTTACCTGAACCACCCACAATGGAGCTGTACCAGGAGATCAGCATCCTAAGGGAAGAGAGGGATGTTGCCAGGAGATAGAGGGATGAAGCGCTTTCAAGATGCACCACAAGCTCAATAAGAGGCAATGATGAGCAATGTAAATTAATGACAGGAGTTACATGGAAAATATTTATATAGCAATCCACACATATCTAATACAGTTTATTTGGACAAATAATTGCAAGATGGCGAGAGAGCAGAATAGCAGAATGCCAGCTTCTTCTAACCCTTCTAAAGCTCCGCCAAAATCGGGACATGGCAGGTAGCCCTAGGAGCTGGGTGCCCGTCCAGGTGAATGTAGGGGAGAGCTGCTACGTGTCGCACCTCTTCTTGTTCCCTGGAGGGTTACCTGGTCGGTGCCAGTTTGCAGCAGTGGTGAAGGCATTCCTCGCCTATGCGCCGGGCGACCTAGGCTGGTTGCTCGCGGGTTGTTCCGCTGGCTGCGATATCGGAGCTCAGGGGCGGTCCTACCCTCTTTGGTGCCCTGGGCGAACACCTTATCTGGCGCCCCCCCCCCCCCCAAAAAAAAAACAACAACATAATAATAATGATAATTAATATTATTATAATTAATAATAATAATGACGCAGCACACCTCATCGTATTATCATGGCCTAGAACAAGAGGATAAAAATAAAACAAAGTTAAATAGCCATTGCTGCTAATTTCCATTTTTTTCTATTTTTTGCAAAACTCTTATGGTACTTATGGTAGCTATTAGTTACTCTACTATATGCATGTCTAGCTTCTACAGCAAAGGAGAAGATCTGAGCCCCAAACCCCTCCCCTGAAAGCAGGCAAACCTTAAGGGATTTGGGGTGTTCATTTTCTGCAAATGGGTGATAGAAAACTCTTCTGTTCAAATTATAGGTCTATATCATAATGTGTAGTGATTGTTTTGGTTTAGTTTTATTTTTTGAGCTCTTGGTTTGTAGATGGAACTTCAGCAGCCAAGTTTATAACACCAGATAGATATTTCAAAATGGGGGGCAATCTTTACACTGAAATTGAACGCCCTTATTCTCAAGTAAGTACATTACAAGTGGCACCAATGCATGCGTCTGGATGTCTACTTTAATTTGATATCAAATACTTCTATTTTAGGCGGAGATATACCAGTTCGAAGCTTCCAAAAGACAATGAAGCAAAACCGGATCACCCGCGATTGTAATTTTCAGCGCTCGCGTGCGCAATAATAATTAAAAAAAACTTTGGAGTGCCCGTGATGCCGCCCTCCCGACGATGGCGCCCTGGGCGACCGCCCATATTGCCCATGCCAGAAACCGCTCCTGTCGGAGCTGGTCTAGCTGGCCGCTGGAAGCTCCCTGACTGTGGCTGTGGGCAGGGCCGGTTCTAGCCTTGCCATTGATTTGAGTTTTGCCCCCTCTTTTCTCAAAATACCAGTGAAAAACTGAAGAAAATAATAATAAATGTATTTTGATGCTCCCCTGATATTTGGTGCTCTAGGCAATCGCCTAGTTCGTCTATGCCTAGAACCGGCTCTGGCTGTGGGGCTGATGTGGTTGGTGGTCTGTGGTGGGTGGTTGGGTGTGGTCTGTGATGGGTGGTTGGGTTTGGTCCGAGTCTGTATTTTCAAGAAGATGGCAAACACAAAAGATGTTAAATACACAATAAGTGCATATAATGAAAAGGGAAGACAAAAGAAAACAACATCCATGTAAAGGACCCTTGAAGGACACTTAACAATGATGTAAAGAAATCACAATGAAACTAAATTGCCCAATCCGGGCCAAACACACCTTAGGCTGATGTGGTTGGTGGTTGGGTGTGGTCCGAGTCTGTATTTCCAAGAAGATGGTAAACACAAAAGATGTTAAATACACAATAAGTGCAAATAATGAAAAGGGAAGACAAAAGAAAACATCATCCATGTAAAGGACACTTAAAGATGTAAAGAAAACACAATAAAACCAAGTTGCCCAATCAGGGCCAAACACACCTTGGTCTGTTGTCGAGGAGTCTTCTGGGTCTGTATTTCCAAAAAGATATAAGATAAACCAACATCCCCAATAGCAATTACTCAGAAAAAGCAACTGTAAATCTAAGGATCAGTGGAGAAACACTGTTGCGTCTTATAAGTATAAGTATAATAATAATATATGGTTTAGTGATGAGAGAACTGCTTCTAAAGCACTTTCTCAACAATGATCTCAAGAACACCATGATGCCAATATGCTAAATACCAAACACACCTTGTGTGGAGGGGGGCAGGTTGACAGACGTGCCAGTAGCGTCCGGGTCTTGAATAATGTCTGTTGTCAAGTTTATATTTCATTAGAAAAAAGTAAGCAATTAGGTCAAAATGTGAAAAGGGAAGGCAGAATGAACCAACATGCACTAACTAAATTAGTGATGGCAGTAATTTCAATATTTCCAGGTATTGCTCAAAAACATTTACCCCTATATACTATTATAAATTAGTAACACGTATAAAATGTAAAAACAAAATCTGTTAAATATAGTCTCACCTTTAAGCGTCATTTCATATATCTCCTGGATTCTACTGGCACAAGTCTGCCCATTGTCCCCGAGCTCCATGTCTTTCGGCATTATTATTGTCGTCTTCTTGGAGGGGGCTCCAAGAGGGAGCATTGGCCTTCAGCCAATGGCATAGAGTTATTCCATCTAAAGTGAAAACAAACAACAAAAACCTTAAAAGAAAAATTGGTGTGGGTGTGTGTATGGATCTTCATCTGCTTATCGCAAAGTTGAGACATAAATGTAGGTTAACACTAAATACTCAGGGTCAAATTCCAGGTTACGCATTCCAGTTTGTAGGCCTGACTAAACAGGCTTGTCCAACGTGGCTAAAAGGATTGGATATTTTTGAGTTGGAGAAAAGGGATATTGTTGATCAAGGGGCATAATCAAGAAACAAACTTAGTTGAGGACTAACTTTGTTTGCTATCCTTATAGACAAACTTAGTGCTTTAAGCCAGTTGGGTCATTCTCTTTTTGGAGCAAGATTTCGGGTCAGTAAAGTTGGGGAAAAAATGTTAATGAATTATATTTCCCATACTGTTTTTTTCAATACTGACATGTTAAACTATAAGAAATGCATAATGGCCCAGCTCAAAGATGAATATAGTAATAATTACAGGTAGTTTTATTAAATGTTGTCGCTGAAAGTGTTCCACCCTGTTAGGGACATTCACATTTAAATTGTACATAGTTAAATATGTTAATATTGATGAATAAGGACATTTTCCTAGAGAGAAATTGTCCTTTTTGATTACACATTATTCTTTAGTAAGAAGCTGTGAATGTTTTTTGTAATAATAAAGAGGTATATGGCTGTATCCTATATGAAGTGACTTTTAAACATCCTTTTTACAGTCAGCACTGAACAAATCACACATATCCACAAATATATCCATATATATCAATTTATTGTTCCTGACTTTCCAACATAACACAAAGATTTTAACCGGATTTAATGACTATGTCAAAATATTTTTAAAAACATTTCATCTCACAGGGTGGAACGGAAGCCAACAGGGTGGAACAGAACCTAACAGGGTGGAAATCAACTGCCGCATACAATTACAATGACATACAATACAATGCAATACAACTTATAACAAAAAATATTTCACACATTACAATTGATTGTTGAGGACTAGATATGTGCGTCAATGACAATAAAAGCAATCACAATAATCACATTTAAAATTCAAAACTCTTTACCAAAGTCCACAAGTAGTTTCCATGTGGATGGATCTAGCTCCAGGTATCTTGCGTGAGCCTTTGGCTCGGTTATCAGGCAGAGCACCTGGCTGTCGTCATACCACCCCTTGTCTCGTCTTGGGCTTGGCCAGTAATACTTGTTGACACCCTTTTATGGAGGCAGTCAACTTCAACGTTACCATCCTCCACCTGAGTGATGATACCAGGGTAGAAGTCATCGTCGTACTGCACCACAACCCATCTGCCAACATGGTCAGTGCTGAGTACATCTGGCCGAGCTTTTGGCACGTCTTTGGTTGCTTCTTGCGAACCCTTTTGCAGCACTGCCTCTTTGAGGTCATAGCAAGGGCAGTCCATCACTCCCTGCTGTCTTCTGCAAAAGCAGGAGATGTCTCTGAAGAAGATTTTGCCCTTCTGTTTGCTGACGACTTGGTGGATTTTCATCGTCCCTTTAATGGCAGTCAGTGGGGGTAGCTATTTAAAACACAACAGAAAAATGGCAAATTAGTCTCAGAGTATATGTCAATAAAGCTCTGAAACAACGGTAATCTTTCAACATGTTCATCACAAATTCATATGATAGCGGGTGTCTTCAGGATCCAAAAGTAAAGATAAGTATATTTGTCTACAACTAAGTGCATACAACAATTACTTTTAGTGAGTATCATTTATGAATTTGGTAAGTATTAGTGCTTTTTCAGGTAAGTAGTAAAGTAGTAAGTAGTAAATGTCACATATGACAGGTGCTTTTATTGATAACCTTTTACCTTTGGTAAGTAAGTACCACGCTGTTCCTGAATACTGATATAGGTGTGGCACATTTTTTTTGTAGTAGTAAAGGTAAGTACAGTAGTTAATGTCGCATATGAGGTAAGTGTAAGTGTAAGTGAGGTAAGTGTGGCACTTTTCAGGTAAGTAATAAAGAGTAAGTACAATGAAATAGTTAAGTAGTAAACGCAAAGAGCAGGTGAAAACTGTTACCTGTTGCATTTCATTGACCTTGGCCTCCACAGTGTCCTCCCTCACAAAAAAAAGCTGTACAGCTGATTCTTGCTCCTTCAGCCTCCGGTACAGCACTTCAGCATTTGGAATGTCCATTCCCCTGCATACAAGGCTGTCGGCTGACCGTTTAAGGGTGCCCCCAACACCGTCTGGAGCCCCTTTGCCATGATTGGCTTCAAAAAAGTTCCAGGACACCTCATTGAAACCTCTTTGGAATGTTTCAGATGACAAGAGAAAAAGTTTCCCTTCTGCCTGTATTGTGTGGCTGGCCCATCACTGAAGAAGTGAAGACAGCTGACCTCAGGGAAGCGTTCCTTGACCATTTCTCCCTTGGCGTCATATTCGCGATGCCTTTCTTTTTGCCTGATGCCTTGTCGCGCTGCCACTTTTCTTTCTCTTTCTGAAGGTATCTCGCTCTTCTCTCTGGGTCAGCATCTCGCTTGGCCCTGTAGCGCTCGTTGCATCTCCGCTGCACTCAGCGGCATTTCCTAATCAATACATGAATTTAAAAGTTTTATATTGTATCTTAATACAATATACTGTAATAACATAAAAACTGACAAACTTCCTTATAGGGGGACACGATTAAAAGTTAAGTAGCTATTACCTAATTTCATGTTAGTGGCTACTTGGCTATTGGTTGTGTCTCCTTATAGGAAGTGTTCCCTAACATAATAATAACAATAGTAACAGATTATATAAAATGTAATGTGCAGTATATGCAATGTGCATGTAATCATGTAATATAATAATGCACTGCACTACACTACATATTAAAACAGATGTATCAATAACAAATACCAATTACAAATACCAACAATACAAGTGATATAATAACATAATAACAATATCAATAATGTAATAATTAATAATATAATATTATATAGTATAATAAATAAATAATAATAATATAAATAATAAATATACACACACACACATTCATACATACACATTCATACATACACAAATGTACTACAGATATAATGACAACAAGAACAATAACAACAATAATATAATATAATATAATATAATATAATATAATATAATATAATATAATATAATATAATATAATATAATAATGATTTTCCACCCTGGAAGGATCCCATTCCCCCCTGTTAGGGCTCATAGGCCTAACAGGGTGGAACCCGACAGGGTGGAATTTTTTTGGCTAATCTCATGCTAGCTCTTTACCAGATGAACTTTTAGCTATTTGACCTTCAGTAGATTAACACTACTTTAAGGACTAAATCAAATATGTATTTTTTTTAAAATTAGCTGAATTAACATTCCACATAAACTACCCCAACAGGGTGGAATTTTAAGCTTTCCCCAGAGGGGTGTGGCAGGTTTAAGACCAATTATGGTAAAGAGGGAGTGTAAGTAGAAGCTTACCTCAGTTTCCACAGTTTGAAAGTCCCACCAAAATGATGTCACTTCCTGTAGATGGCTTGTTTGGAATTGTAGTTTTTTCTGACACCGCAATAACTAACATCCTAACAGGGTGGAACATAACTACTGGGACATGTAAAGTAGGGATTAAATAGTAAATAAGAAACAGAATTTTATCATATTAAATTACATGAATAAATAAAATATAGTGTGGCCTATTTAACTTTTAAATTGCTTTTTAATATATGTAAGAAAAATTCTCTCATTCCTCTACTTGAAGTTGGTTACCTGCACTGTGGGACACATCAAAATTGTGTGTGTGTGTGTGTTACCAAAAGATGGATTAATTATGAAATAATATGTTAATTGCATTTGAATTTAATCTAATGTGTAAAAGACAGTTGTTACACCATTGATGTACCTTATTTTTAATATTTGACACAGTTCATGGAAAAATACGGCCCAGCAAAGCATGCGGACATGAAATGTTGCTCCAAAAAGAGAATGACCCAGTTGTTATTGCCTTTTTGAGCCCTTTAATTGCTTTAAGCCAGACAGTCATCCCTGAAAACAGCATAAACATGCAAGAAAATTACAAAATAAAGGTCAAGACAAGAGCAAAGGCACAACATAAGTGTCTTACCATGATGGCAGCATCATCCACAACATGTGATTTTATTTGTTTTTTTTTTTAGTGTTGGCCACCCATCGCTCCTTCTTCTCCTGAAATTTTGCCATTTTTTTTATTTGGCCGCACTTTCGTTGACTGTGCAGCCTTACAGAGAGGGCAGATCTTAGAGCCATTGAAAATCTTGCTCTGGCAGGAAGGGCAGGTCTTTTTCAGGACCCCGCCTCTATGAGACATCTTGTGATTCTACAAACAAGACAGAAGGCTTAATTTCTCATAAAATTTCTCAAAAAAACAAAACAAACAATATATTCCTTAATTGCTAAGACATTTTAAATAACAATTATGTCAATATTTTAATAACACAGCCCGACATTAATGCAACATACACGTTCACATTGACAGCTTTTTTCCTATATAGTATAGTTGTGTCAGCACATCTGTTCACAAAATCCAATATAATGGTTGAAATATATTGCTGTGTAGTTAGGGTACTCTTTTGATGCTAATTCCCTAACTCTACCCAAATGCTACAAAGATATGGCTTTACTGCAGATACAGTATGTGCTGATAGTGTACACAGTAGTGCAATTTCATCCTTGCATTTTGGCGGATGAGATTTGGTTTGTAAAGTGTAGAAATGGATACTTACGGCTTAGCTACTTAGGTTTAGTTATCAATCTGCAAAGCACACACACACAAAAAAATCTCAATATTAGAATTATATCATCAATATATGAACAATTCTGAAGATCAAGTCTGAATCAATTACTAAATGCTTTGTCCATGATTCATAAGGTAGACTAAACAACTGACACGTTTTGGCTGTGATGCTATTTAAATGTGCCTTTCAGATAATTTCTGTAGTTAAAAGTTGTTTCAAACTACCGACATTTAATGTGAGCTGTTACAGTTTATGCTAATGCCTGGATTCATATCTCCCACAGACAATTCTTTAGGCTATATAGCTTCCTTGTGTACAGATAAAAAATAAATAAATAAACGTTCTTGGTGGAAAATACCCTAACTGTGCGTTCAGACCGAGACCGATAAATTGCCAAGAGTCGCCGAAGACTCCCAAGAAACATCGCTTGAGCACAGCAACCAAAACGGCAAATTTGCCCATGACGTTAGCATTCAAACGTTAATCCTGCTTCTCTATTGGCATCTCACCAGTAAATCGACATTCTGATTGGTAATTGCCCAACCGCATCATAGCTTATTATATAAAGTTAACCGAAGTTTAACTTGATTTTATCGCCCAAGTTGCATTGCCCAAGTCGCCTGCCGCTTTTGTCGCCCAAATCGCCGGCCCCAATCCAAAGTCAATTACTTCCGTCGCCCATGTCGCCTGAATCGGTCTTGGTCTGAACGCACAGTAAGCCTACCTCAAAACCCAAAGTAGTCAGATAAAAATTCGCTTGTCAGATAAAAATTTGGTCAGACTAGCATAGGTAGCTAGGCCTATGATATTAGCTAGAGACACATTACATTGTTGCTATGACAGTCTTGTTAACGTGGTGGCGCTTTACGTGTTAACAAGACTAGGCTATAGTTTTGTATGGAAAATTACTTCAAAATTTACTAAAAATCTCCAAATGCTGTCGATTTGGTTGACTGTTGTCAAGTTCATGCTCACTGAGCACTGCGTTAGCAATGATTTTCTACCCAGCCAAAAACCATCTGGAATTATTAGCATGTCCAAAAATGACACAGTGTTTTGTTTTCTTTAATATGCACCGTTATTCTCTGTGTTCACAACAAAATGAGGTGTTAAATTAAAACAGCCGGGAGAAATTAACGCGAATGTTAACCAGACGATAGAAGTTTAATGAACAATATTGTGATGAATTTGTCTTTAATTTCGACAGCAAAAAAACAGAAGAAGCCTTTTCCTTGATTTAACTGTTATCTTTACTATAACACCTCAATAACAGGGTGACTGTTTCACTACTACATATAAGAATAATTCTCAGAGTAACATTGCCAAAAACAATAACAAGACTGGGAAACTTCAGTCACGGGAACTAACTGACAAAGTTGTTGCTAGACAGGTTGCTAAGGACTCGTTGCTAGGGGCCCGTTGCTAGGGGCTCACTCTAAGGGGAAACAGAGGTTTCCTCAGCTGTCACAATATTATGAGCTCTTTACCCTGAGGTGGCCGAATGATGCGCTTTATGAGCAATATGATGAAGTCATACAAGAATACCTGAGGGAATTATCAAAGACATAACTGATGTTGAGACAGGAAACCCAGTGTACTACTTGCCACATCACCCCGTAATTAAAGAAAGCAGAATTACAACAAAGTTGCGAATTATGTTTGATGCGTCATCACATGAGAAAGAAAGTCACTCAATAAACGAATGTCTCCATACAGGACCGAATTTAAACCCTGATTTACTCAGCACCTTAATCAAATTCAGAAAGAGAGTTGCTGTAATGGCAGACATAACGAAAAGCCTCTCTGCAAATTGGCCTTAATGAGCGAGTCAGAGACATGCTTAGATTTCTCTGGTTTAAAGAGAAGCCCGTGCCTTATCAAGATCTGAAGGTGCCGACAATGAGAATGACGCGTGTACCATTCAGCGTACCCGCAAGCCCATTTTTATTGCCCGCAACTAAGATGAAGATCTCCCCCTTGATCTCATGCAGAACTGGCAACAATGGTGCGCAGAGATACATTACCTGAAAAGGTTAAGTATCCCACACCGCTATGATGATGATAATAATTGAAACGAAAGTTAATGAAACAAATGAAAATGTAACTGTTGAATGTGAGATTCATGTATTCACAGACGCCAGTGAGAAGGCCTATTGCGCTGCAGCTTATCTTCGCAGCAATAAAGGAAAGTACCGGAGTGAATTCGAGCATAGCCCTGTTGAAAGACCTTGCTAAATGCGCTAGTTAGCGAGTGGAACAATTTCATTTCATGCGAACTATATTGCTGTTAGAAGGCTCGTGCAGCAGGACTATGCTTAAACTTACTCCTGTATATTCCTTTAAAGGAAATGGAGAATGCATTACTAGTCTAATCGCTTCCAAAACTAAAGTTGCTCCGTTAAAGACAATGACGATACCCAGACTAGAATTAATGGGAGCTCTGATTGGAGCAAGATTGGGGATATTCATATAGAAAAATCTAAATGTGAATGACAATGAAATGTATTTCTGGACCGACTCGATGATAACCTTTCAGTGGATCAGGAGCTGTTCCAAGCAGTGGAAGCCGTTTTGTGGAGAATTGGGTAAGCGAAATCCAGAGTCTGACGTTACCGCAAAACTGGAAACACTGCGCTGGTGAGGAGAATTCAGCTGACCGCGGGACGCGTGGAATGATGTTCAAGCGCTCCAGCAAGATGCACGGGCTGGAGTGGCTGAAAGGTGACACGCAGACTCGCAAAAGTGAACATCAAGAGATTGATGAAAACGTTATGGCTGAGTATATTGTTCAGAACACAATGACTGATCCTGAATGTAACGTTGTACCGTTGTTCGACTTGGAACAGGTACAGCAGGCTCAACAGAGTTCTGAGAAGTATGGATACAGCGCTTTGTGCATAATGCATGGACACAGAAAAGACACACTGGGCCACTGAGCACAGAGGAGATTCAGTGAGCAGAACAGTATTGGATTAAACGAACTCAAAAGTGATAATTTCTCAAAGGAAATTGACAGTCTATTGAAAAATAACGAAGTTGACTGTCACTCATATCCTTTCACTGAAACCGTTCCTGGATTAATGTGGACTTCTACGCGTAGGAGGGAGATTACAAGAAACCAACTGGTCTTTTACCCCGAAGCATCCATTCATCTTGCCAGCTAACAGAACTTTTGATTATAAAGGCACATGAAGATGTAATGCATTCAGGTTAACAGGCCACTTTGAATCAATTGAGAGAAACGTACTGGATCTTGAAATCTTGACAGATGACCTGCAGACGCGCACGTGTGAAGGCAGGCCAACAGGTCAGTGCGCCACTGCCAAAAGATCGCATTAATGAGTCACAAGTATTCGAAATTACTGGAGTTGACTGCTGGTCCAGTTTATGTAAAACCAGAAAACAAGAAGGCATATATTGCTTTATTCACATGCGCCGTTACACGCGCTGTGCATATAGAACTTGTTTCTGATTTAACAACTGATGCATTCTTGCTTACCTTTAAGATATTTATTGCCAGAAGCGGCATTTGTCACACCATCTATTCGGATAATGCAAGAACATTTAAGAAAGCTTAAAAGGATTTGAAGTTATTGTGAACATTGATGAACCGAAAAGAAGTGCAAGAATTGTTTGCTGATAAGAGGATTTTATGGAAGCACATAATGGAACGTGCTGCGTGGTGGGGTGGCATGTGGGAGCGTTTATTGAGATCCATTAAGACGTGCCTAAGAAAAATATTGGGTAAGGCCTATCTCACCTTTGAAGAACTCCAAACACTGATATGTGAAGTTGAGGCTGTGATAAATTCCCATCCTCTTTCTTACCTGAACACGGACAGCATTGAACCCTCCCCGCTCACCCATTGGTCACACGGGTGATAAAATCACTGATGTTGGGCGACTAGTTCCCATTCATTTTCAATGACGGTAGGCAACGGGGATTAGTACAGGCAACTGAGCAACAGATCGCCTGGTCGGTGGGGAAAAAATAGAAATGCAGGCTATTTTCTGCAAAAGTTGGGCGATTTAATGTGGCGAGTTTTCATAAACGCCAGAGTGAAGCCATGCGTGACGGCATACTTTCAAAAAGAATTTTGATCGGACATCTGTCATGGCAGAGCTAACTCTAAAATCGCATTTATCTGTAACAAACTAAGAAGTTAAGGAGTTATGACTTGATATTTTGTCAAAAGAGGCAGCAAATGAGGTAAGATAAATCTGAAAACATGGGTTTTGTAACACTAAAATACAACTATGGCGATATACATTGTCGCTACCAGACGCATATTTTAGAGTTTGCTGGTAGTAACGAACTTCGTACGAGTCACAGCTCCTTGGCAAGCGAGTTGCTTGTTCAAATTGCCCAATTGCCCTCCCGTGTGACCAAAGGGCCACACCTGCACACTTTCTGACTGGATAGAGGATTACCACTCTTCCTTCCTACCCGCTGCATAATTCCAGTTTGGGGAAAACAGCTTCCATACAGTTAAATAAAAGACTACAGTACCGGCAGAGGTTGAGTAGTCATTTCTGGATTCGATGGAAGGAGTATTTGATGGAACTTCGTTCTGCACATCATGTGAGTAACCCACTTAATCAATCCGTACCATTTAAAATTGGTGATGATGTATTGATACAAGATGATATGCAACCTAAACATATGTGGAAGATGGGACACATTGAAGAGACTTTTATTGGAAGAGACAGTAAAATTAGATCATGTGCTGCACGATTACCATCTGGATTTGTGTTAAAGAGACCAATTTAATTGCTCTACCCAATGGAAGTTCATGAACATTGATAACAAGTTCATGGGCCTGAGTGTGTTGTGGCTAGCCTAGTAAACTAGCACCACCCGCTGGACGCCAAAATGTTTTGTCTGCGAGTGGGTCTAGCCTCGCATCATTCTCCAATTCTGCCAAGAATGCCAGGAGTCTGGCAAAACCAATCATAACGCAGAGATGTGTTTTGAATCAAAGCGGGTGGGGTTTAAAACCAATAATAACGCAGATATGTGTAGGGAGAAACGACAGAGCGTTGGCCTGAAAGACAATGTATCCATTCATCGAGGCCAGACTAAATAGACATCCAATCTCACATTTAGTCTGAAGGGGGGCGTGTCCAATCAAGACGGCTGCATAAAAGGAGGCCCGTGGACGTGCAACTAGCGTGCGCTCATCTACAGATTCCATTTGCCATTGTTCCCAATCCCCTTTCCCCGCGCATTAGGCATTGTTAAAGTTATACGCAATAAATATTTGAATTTAAAGGATTCCTGCACCTCACAGGGGCCATTGAGAGCATACTCACCAGTAGTCTCTCAGTCTGGTATGGCCGACCAGAAAGCACTACAGAGAACAGCAGAGAAGATCAAGATCAGCACTACTTTCCATTCAGGACCTGTATCCATCCCCTTGTCAAAGAAGAGCCATCAACATCATCAAATACCAACCCACACCTCACACATACTCTTCACCCTTAGCCTTGTGAATGCCAAACTAAAAATCACAAGTGATATTTAGTCTGGAGACCTACCTATTGCATTTAGCGGAAGCATCTTTACCGATTTTCCAGAGCCGTTTATTGGGCGCTACGAATGTCTATCGTAACGTCTGTACATACTTCTGAGCCAATTCCAGAGCCACCACGTGACGTAAAATGCAATCGAGGGCTGTACAAATCCCTTTTTGTTCTATGATTGGATACCGAAAGCAGGCGAGAAAATCAGCCATGGTCACCATGCTGCTTTGCAGAGTGAAATGAAATAAGCGTGTAAAGGAGCATGGGAACTCCCAGGCTAGTTCACCCTCCTACCTTCTGGCAAGCGCTACAGCAGCATGCGCTATAGAACCACCAGACTCAGGAACAGCTCTTTCCCACAGGCCATCAACTAAATTCACTCCTGAGGGCAAGACCTAGGCTATGTTTGTTGCTTGTAGTATGTTACAGTCTACTGTTAGCGATATTGATATCAATTGCACTTTATGTTCTAGTGAGTTGAGAGCCTTAAAACAGTTATATTTTAGTTGTATGTCTTCTTTTTAAAACTTGTGCACATTGGGAGTTAGGTAAACGCAATTTCAGTCTGCTTGCAATGTACTGTAAAGCTTGATTGACAATAAAGTTTGCTTTGACTCTGACAAAAGTATTTAATGTCAATAAGGCCCTAAAATTTCTAGCGGCGTCCAAGCTTCAATCTCTTATTATGCCTGCTTTATCCTGATATCCAATTGCATTTTATGTCCTTGTGAGTTGTGATGTCTTAAACACAGTTATACAGTATATCTTAGCTGTATGTCTAGAAGACGAGCATGTTGCTGTGCCTAGTTCATGCACAATATCCCCCCCTCCCTCCCTTATATTTTTAAAAATTTTGCTATTGCACATTTGGAATTTGGAACGATGTACTGTTGCAAAGGTTGATAGACAATAAAGTTCGCTTTGACTTTGACTCACATTTCACTGATCTTGGTCTGGTGGGACGATGGGACTGGAAAAGCAAACAATCAGTTCACCAATGTATGTTTGCATGTTCAGCAGAGCTGACTGGATTTTATACTAGAACAGATTTTTTTATTTATTTATTTTTTTATCACAATGAATAATCAGATAGCCTATTGCCAATGGAATACTTGCCTCTCTAAAAAGGCTAATTCATCCAAAGTCTCTCAGTATTTTATCGTAGTTAGCGCACTGTTAGAAATTGTGGTGGTGGTGGTCGTAGTGGTTTGGGGGATGCCTAATGGAAGCTCTTCTGACCCATGGGGTAAATTGATGAGAAAGAAAGAACAAACAAAGAAAACAAAATGTCCACATGAGTAGAAAATTTAATTCAGTATGTTGGCAATCCTTCCTCACTGGATAACATGCAAAAATAGAAGCTTAAAACGGGGGCATGATGGCGTGGTGAGCATCAGGGGACATGAAGCAGGAGGTCATGGCCACCCCCATCAGACAGAGGGGCAGCATGGCACCAAAGCCAAAACTAACGCCCAACAGGGCCCCTCTTTTGCACCTGCTCCAGGCCTTGCCCAGCCACTGAGTTCTGCTGTGATAAAGAGAAGAGAGGAGAACTGATTTTCAAATCCACACATACAGTATCTGAGGCTCTATAGTCACCCTGTAGCTCTGTGAATTAGATATAAGATAAATTAAATTATACATACAATATTCCTCTGCGATTCTGGCTAGTAAGCTCCGCCCTAGGAAGAACACCATCCCCTTCCTCAAAGCAGGAGAGAAGCCACAGTCCCGCCCACAGTTGGGTACAGGTCGGCTTTCCACGGCTTCAGACTGGCAGCTGAAAGTAGATCTGGGAAAGCAGCTCAAGGTCCCAGAACACATCGCCCAGACCCGACTGCGCCCGGACATGCTCATCTACTCAGATACCACCAAGCAGGTGATCATGTGGGAGCTGACTGTGCCATGGGAAGAGCACATGGAGGAGGCCCATGAGAGGAAGCTGGCAAAATACCAAGACCTGGTGGGAGAGTGCAGGAGCCGGGGCTGGCAGACGCTTTGTGAGCCAATTGAAGTTGGCTGCCGGGGGTTTGCTGGCCGTTCAACCTGCAGAGCACTGGCAGGTCTTGGCATAACGGGGGCTGTCAAGAGGAGAGCCTTGAGCTCCATCACTGAAGCCGCAGAAAAAGCCACTGGGTGGCTTTGGATAAAGAGGGCGAGCCCGTGTAGCGCTGCTGGGATGCAATCCGGGACCTGATCAATCCCGGATGGGTCACCTGCGTGTGAGGGGGTCTGATGTTGAAAGACCCGAAACCCCCAATGACCCCAGGAACATCACTGATGATGCATCCCAGTGCATCCTAGAGATGTGTCAAAAACCCACCGACATACAACAAAAAAAGTCTTACTTGTTTTCCAATACAGTGACCTCAGTCAGATTGGTTGCCATCTTCTCAATCGCCTCCTTGTTGTCTTGCTTCAGCTCCTCACTGACAGCCTTTGATAGGTCAGTGGTCTCCTTCTGAAGTTTGGTTGTTTCCACAACCTTCATGTCCTCCTATATCAACTGACACCTACAGTAGATTGATTGAATATTGAGATGTTACTGAGGTGAGTTGCAAAGAAACAGCACAGTGGTTGGATGTTATAGAGTTATGATGTTACACTGAAGAGAGAACCAACCTGAAATTCAGGCAGCAGGCGGAACTCCTCTGCCAGAGACAAACAGTTCCTGGTG
Source organism: Sardinella longiceps (assembly GCA_027497455.2). Taxonomy (NCBI): domain Eukaryota; kingdom Metazoa; phylum Chordata; class Actinopteri; order Clupeiformes; family Clupeidae; genus Sardinella; species Sardinella longiceps. The sequence continues at coordinate 6,738,087 of JAODXP020000028.1, forward strand.
ACTGATTGGCCACCAGAGGTCATGGAACCCTTCTGGTCAGATGGTCCATTCTGCTGCAATGCAAGGCTCAACTGTCCCTTTAGGTCCTTAACCCTCTTTTTCAGGTCCTGTGACAGGAGACAGAAATTTGCCACCATGTTTACACAAGTAAGATGCAGGTATGGACTTAAACAAATAACTAACAATTATTTAACTAGAAAAGCGCTCAGAGAGTGCAGACCTCCACCAAGGCAATATGGTCACAAACACAATATACATTCCAGATGTATATCTCCATCTTGGATCCGAGAGGTCCTCTATGAACAATCTGTGAACGTGAACGAGAGCAGGAGAAAGAGGCAATCAGCAGCACACAGGAGAGCAGACAGGGGTACAACAGGTGAAATGCAAGGGCACAGGCAGGCAACAGATCAAAGAACGTGGAAGATGTAGAGCATGCCTAACGTGGTCCTGGAACAATAGATCCGCAGCGCTGAATCAGCTGATTGCGGTTTAAATGCTGCCGTCAATCAGCGGAGTCTGATCAGCTGAGTAATAACAGCTGATCATAGCCGCGGACCAGAAGGGGGGCGTGGCACACGCGCTGCGCAGGGGAGCACAGAATCCCAGCTCAAGGTGTGACAGAGCTGGGCTGAACTGTGACAGTCTTAATGTCTGCAAATATTTTAATGAATACACAAATCTATAATTATTGCGATTGAGCAATTGTAGTTTTGCAATAAGTCTCACTTCCTCTTTAGCAATCCTGTTCCTGAAAGAACAGGAAGTAACTGCTTCATGTCAGTACTAAATACATAATTCACAGGGGTAGAGCAGATCCGTTCACTCTATCAATATAATCAGAGGGACTTACAAAATGGAAATGACAGAGGCAATTATTGAAAAAGATGATGATGGTGGAGACACGCATGCCAATAATATTTTCAACAAGATGAGCACACCCAAAATAAAAGAAGGTATACCTAGTATGCTATCATGTAATGCTTTGCAATTTGGACTACATTTACAATTTCATTGGAGTAGATTTAAGCTCTTCTATGGCATGGCAATCATATAATTATGATTGAAACATTCAGATGTGAAGTCCATTTGCACTGAATTTATATAGGCCTAATATATTATATTTGTATCATTTTGATCACCTTTTTGGCTTCATGTACAAACTGGGGTCCAGGGAGAGCGTAGTGCTTTGGCTTTATTTAAACACTGTGGTCAGAGAGAGCATGTGAGAAACATAATTTTGCTGAAGAAATGGATTCAAGTTTTCTGGTTAAGTTTGAATTGTGATTATAGGGGTTCTTGTAACTTTTTTTTTTCCCTCCATAAGGACTCCCTGGACAACTAAGTTAGAGAACCCTTCAATCATTTGAAAAATATATTTAACTGCCTTGTCTCTTTACATGCAGAGTGTGTTATTGTTTCCTTGTGTTAATAATAGCTGACTTTTTATGTCTTCCTCAGGATATTTCAAGTGGGCAACAGTGTGTTTAGGGGTATTCTGTGTGATCCTGCTTGTTGTCATCATATTACACAAATCACCCAGCACCCACAAGAGCAATGGAACACTTCAGAAACAAGCTCTTGACAACTTGACTCACGAAATAGCCGAACTGCAATTCCGTTACAATAACCTGACGAAAGATAAAGATCTCGTACAGATTCTTTTAAATAACCTAACCTTTCAGAAGTCACAATTGGAGACCAAATTTAACGACTTATCCAATAATAAAGAGATGCTGCTGACCAATTACAGCAATTTAAACAATGAGAGATCTAAACTACAAAGCAGTTACAACAACCTCACAAGAGATAGAGATCTGATACGGACACTTTTGAACAACCTGACTTATCAAAAGTCACAGTTAGAGGAAAGATTTTTCAATGTTGCCAAAGAAAAAGACATGCTACAGACGAATTACACCTACTTGAATGCTAAGACACTACAGCTACAGAGCAGTTACAACAACTTGAGCAGAGAAAGAGATGACCAGCAGAAACAACGTGAAAAATTAGGTAAGTAGCCTAAAATGATCATCAAAATGTACTTTGTACAAAATGGTCATGATGGTTACATTTAATGTGTTAAAAGTCAGTAGCACTTTATAATGAGCGTCCTCTAATTGTTATTAAATAGCTTATTAACATCAGTAATTAATTATTTAACTGTTAATAGATAACAGTTAACAGTTAGGTAATGGTAATTAACAGACATTTTACAGCATAGTTAGTAAGTTAACAGTTAGTTTACAGTTTCTTATGGTAGAAACCACCAACTTTCCAATTACACATCTTGTCCATATCCATGGATATTATGATTATAGTTGTAGACATACAGTATTTATGCTTAATATACTTTATATTTAATCACAACATATTTTTATTAATGATAAATGTGCCATTCTCAGCTACCGGATTAATAGGTATAGAATGGCGTAACAAAAAGTATCAAGGGACATTATTGAGTACATACAGCATAAGTTTGCTTGAATAACACATGTTATTTGAAAGTTATCTGCTTAATCTGTCCAACATTGCCTTTCTAAAATGCAGACTTTAATTAGACCAGAGAACTAATTAAAAATTGCATGGGTAAGCTGTAATGTTGTAATAATGACAATCAATTACAGGGTAGGTGCAATTTTGCAAACAACCACCAACAAATGTAGACAAATGGCATCTTTGTCAAACTGTTGCCTCTGCCTATGTATGTTACACTACATATGTAGGCTATACCCTAGTAAAAAGTAAAGTACAGTGGAATTACCTAAATACCCCAAAATTATTTAACTACACCCTAATATTGAATGTGCAGGCTGTAAATGAAGTCGCATTCAACCCTGCTTTTTCTACTGCAGCTAAGCTATTTTTATAATTATGGCAATAATACCAAGTTATTTTGTTACATTGTTCTTATACTTACCCCGTACATAGCGTTAAAGTGTGTTATTCCAGCAAACTTACACTGTAAGTACTCAGTAATTTATCCCCTAATACCTTTTTGTTACACCATCGTTACCTACTATTTACCCAGTACTTCAGGGGCTGTAAATTAAAGCGTTACCTACCTTTGGACTGAGGATGTCTAAGTGAGTCAGTTTAAACTTTCTCTAGTCTCATGGCGAGTCAACAATAAATGGATTCGCAGAAATTCAAGTCTCTACAGAGTCAGCATCACAAAGAAATCCTGGAGTGACAGCAGACGAAGTTGTTTAAATATGGGTGCAGATCTGGTGATTGTGAACGATGAAGACGAGCAGGTGAGAATCTATGATAATGCTAATAGCATTTGATAGACGTTTAGATTAATCCCGCCCGGAATTCCCGGGCAATGCTAGCTTTGCCAGACCACAGTTCATTTCTGAACGTGGTTGCGCAAGCCAGGCTAATTCGTGGCCACGACAATGACAGAATTTCGTGCAACATGATATCGAAACAGCAGCTAATGGTAACAGAATGGGGCATTTCAAAACTAAACCAAATTGTCCCATTCTGTTTGCGATATCTGCTGTTTTGGTCATTGTGGTGGCTGTCAATAGCACCTAGCACTCTGAAACAGTAGAGTAAAACGGCTAATTCCTTGTCGTCTGTGATGGAGAAACATTTGATTAAATTAAATTATTTTTATTACATGCATATATTTCACAGCAATTCATAGCAAAATACAAGAATCACTGGATTGGTCTTTCTGATACTCAAGAGGAAGGTGTCTGGAGATGGGTTGATGGCACGTTGCTGACAAACTCGTAAGTGAAACCCATGGACGTCGCTAGGTCCATTTTGGGGGGCTCAAGCCTCCCTAAATTTCCCCAAGCCCCCCTAACGCTGGGCAGATTATTTTCATTGTATGTAAATTACATCCATTCTTAGCGGTTATATTACTCACTGAGTTAACGTCAAATACGCGATCCCCAGACACCATCGGATTCGGTAGGCTCCAAGCTTTCCAATGGCACTAGTCACTAATTGCTATGATAAACGGACGAACTATGCTTCAAATTGAGCAGGAAAAATAGTCTTAAATCTATCTGAAGTTTGGTAGGCTATAGTCTGATCCAGCAAATTTCTAGGCAACATATTCTCCAAAAGACTGAACTATGAAATATACATTAGCCTGTAGCCTAGTCTATGCCATATTAGTTTGTCCTACATGCATTGATGGACATATTTATTTGCTATAGCCTAGCATAATATTGTAGTAGCTATTGTATGCTCATTTTGCAGAATAAATGTTTGAGAAACTTTCATATTTGACTGTATCATCAGATGTCCCTAGGATTTGAACTAAGCTAGTTGTTACCATTGTTGTATCTTGCTCAGTGCCTTAGACTGAAATAAATGCAGCTCTCTTCACAAACCAGTCTGATGAATTGATTTAGACTAATTTTGTTAATAAAAATAGCCTAAGATACGAGATATTCTGATAAATGTCCTTCAAGTAATAAATAGTTGGCAATATACACACATATACACTGTAGGCCCCCTTGACTATGGATCCTAGTGACGTCCATGGTGAAACCCCAAGACTCGACTCGACTCAGACATTCGCAAGCTGTAGCCTATCCAAAGTAGTCCCTTCACGGTTTCTGGTGTAGTACGGCTGCCCAAGGTCTTCATTAAAAATGTTTTCTGACTGCTTACATTCAGGGCTGGCTGGTTTCTATTTCATGCAGGTATAGCTGGATCTGCAATGTTTTGCACGGAAGCCATGCAGAACACGCGTGCAGTGTGCATGGATTAATACATGTATGTTATAGGTCCCCTGTTCAATATATTGCACAAATTCCATATTGAATAGTCAAGTATTAATGCAGTTGTGATGATACAGTACTTCTTTTATATGACATATCACCCAGTTTGTCATATTGCATTTGTTACATTGCCTGAGACTTGCCTTTATACAAGTGGTATGCTTTGTGTCAGGTTTGCTGAATAGGCCTACACTCTTCCATTTCTTCCATTTCAAAGATAAAAACTGTTCAATGACAATGAATTTGCCATAAACTGTTTTTATACATACATATACAGCACATATAACATAACATATGTTTATATTTGTTTAAGATACAAAGGATTGTCCTAAAATAATAGCACAGTATGTTCACTTGGGACATCATGGTGAGACTGCGGTTTTATATCTCTGGAGCTCTAACCTGATATGAACATCTGCTTTCACATCGTTTCACTTCATGCAAAGCGTCTGAAACATCTCCATTGGCAATCGTTTCCTCTCTAGAGGGCGCTGTGCGCTATGCAATGTTTTGAAACATTGAGCTACAGTTAGTTTAAAACGCAAATAAAAATGTTTTGTTATCATCATTGGAAGTTAGTGATGTCGTGGCACAATATTGTGGCTTCAGTATCTCACTTTGTTCGCTAAATTTGGCCCGCATGGATCTGTGTCGGTGAAAAAGAAAGTCAACCCACCTCTCCCTGACTGACTGGAGGAACAAAATGAAAAGATCAGAGCCAGCAGGCGGCGTTTGCCTGGCTTCTGGAGCTCCACCCGCAGCAGCCGAATACTAGACAAATGAACAACTACAGTATATTGTACATTCTCACCAATCGAGGGTCTGGGAACTCATCCACTGACGAACAATTGCAAGCTTGAGGTGTGTTGGATCATGACCATTTCTCAATATTCGTACTTTAATGTACTTGCGTTCTCGTCGACTTGTGACGACTTGGGAAGTCATAAAACGGAACCGAGGTACTGTTCCAACTCAAAAGTTCACATTTACTCAAATACGCATATAATTCCCAGATGTTTTCTCGATTTGTCAATTTTTTTGAGGATGCATTTTTGGAGGATGGTGAATTCCGATAACTTCAGGACCTTCCCCACAATGCGCTAAGCGGCCTGTTCTCAGATATGGAAAAATTACCATTTCAGTCTTAAACTAATGGATTTGAGGGTTATGACTTGACATTTTTAAAAATCAGACTTTTGTAGCTAACATGACAATTTCCCAACGTCTCTAAAACTGCAGATTCAGCATCCTCACATTCTAGGAAGTTTGTACTCTCGTTCTCAACTTCTCAAATTTGAACTCACAATTGAGGAAGTCCATTCATGTCCGTTCTTTGTATTGAGAAACAGCCCATGACTAAGTAGAGCAAGATGGCGGCAAATGGGGGAAATTCCTCAGCACTGTGCAGTAGAGTAGTGGACTGACTGATTCACACTGAATTTCTCCTCTAAAATATTAGAATGATAGATAGACAGGTCATTTGCTGGAAAAATTAGGCCTAGTTTCCTGTCAAAGTTTTCTCTGTGGATTCCAGATCAGAAGGCCTATTAAAAGAGATTAAGACTTGGGGCCACCTAAAATTCTGCCCAAAATCCAATATGGCCGACATTTTCCAAAATGGCGTATTTTGATACAGTTTCAGCCATTTTGGAAGGCCATAATTGTTAAAGATGGTCTCTTTTCCACAAAATACTTTCATATTCCTTCAAAGACATGTTAACAAAGGTTGACTAAGCAAAAAATTTGTTAATAAAAACTACCCCCTTAAAACATATCAAAGAAATAAGTTTCAATTGGTAGAATTTCGCATTTTGGCATCATTCGACATTATAATGACTCCTTTTTCACAGACAACCTGTTTTTTTCCTCTGAATATGTATCTGCTGATCAGAAGGCCTATTAAAAGAGATTAAGACTTGGGGCCACTTCAAATCTTGCCCAAAATCCAATATGGCCGACATTTTCCAAAATGGCGTATTTTCATACAGTTTCAGCCATTTTGGAAGGCCATAATCATTAAAGATGGTCTCTTTTCCACAAAATACTGTCATATTCCTTCAAAGACATGTTAACAAAGGTTGGTTACGCAAAAAAATATATAAATAAAAATTACCTCTTAAAATATATCATGGAAATTGGTCAAAATTGATAGAATTCCGCATTTTGGCATCATTCAACACTATAATGACTCCTTTTTCACAGAACACCTGTTTTATTCCACTGGATATGTATCTGCTGATCAGAAGGCCTATTAAAAGAGATTAAGATTTGGGGCCACCTCAAATTTTGCCCAAAATCCAAATGCCAGACATTTTCCAAGCGTATTTTCATACAGTTTCAGCCATTCTGGAGGGCCATAATCATTAAAGATGATCACTTTTCCACAGAAATACTGTAATATTTTGTTGACAAAGGTTGACTATGACTAAACAGAAAAATATCTAAATAAAAATGACCCCCTTAAAATGTATCAAGAAAATTGGTAGAATTTCACATTTTGGCATCAGTTAACATTATAATCAGTGGTTAAAGTAGGATTTGGCAGGAGGGGGAACTCTCATATTTTGTGTCGGCACAAACAAAGAAAAATGTATAGAAGAAGAATAGGCTCATATTGTTCATTTATCTGAGGTGCCGGTACTGCGTACCCCCGCAGGGGGTACCCCTGAGGTGCCGGTACTGCGTACCCCCGCAGGGGAGAATAACAAACGCATTCCTATGCTGTAGGACTACAAAGTTCTGAGACTTCGCTCTAAACTGTGTGCTGATTGGCTAAACCGTAGAGCAACCGAGGGAAAGGGAGCTAGTGGGGCTTGTGCCAGACTAAGTATGGAGATAAAATTGTTTAGTGGAGGTACGTAAGATGGCATCGCCAGGCTAGGGGGAGGGCATTCAGTTCTGGTTTGAAATGATTGGACAGCTTGTCTAATCAGCTTCGCTTATTGGTCGGTTGTCTCTCTACCGATGTAAACCCACCCCAGAAGACTGCCCACAGACCATGAATACGGATGAACATTTGGATTGTGGGTGGGCTATGTCAGGCTAATTGAAGATTGCACAGACACACACAAAAAAAACATGTTGGCTTGCTATACCCTTACACAGAGCCTTTATTAGTGTGTGGGAGATCCATATGTTCCTCACAGTCTGTAGTGACAGCTGGTTTTTACACAGTTTAGAAAATCTTGTAAGTCTCTCGCAGTTAACCTACAGTTCCTTAGTGCAGCAGAAGTGAGGAACCATCAGTCTTCTTGGGGTGTTCTCTTCCTAAGACAGCCACTTCTTGGTCTGTCTTTGACTTCCGCAGTCTCATGGAACTTGTTTCTAAGTTTGGAAATGGTGGACTGACGCCAAATGATGCTGCCACTCTATATGCTGGGTTTCCCTACTGTGTGGGGCCCTATCCCGAAGGAACAAACGTGGCATCTTTCCCCCAGTGCTGCTGCTTGGAGAAACCACAACCCCAACAAGTTGCAGAACCCATGCTCAGATAATAGTAAAGGCACACCAGTTGCACTCAACTGGCAGCATTTGAAGCTCAAACCGCGATGACTGACAACAGAAAATTATTACTGGCCATTTTGACACATTTTTGGTTGGCACTATTCACATGTTTGGTTTGTGTTGCTGTGATAAATCAACAACGAAAATGATATAAAACGCTTGATTGGTATTACTAAAGGGGATTACTTACTTTTTGTGCTTGGTTTATTTAGCATACAAACAAAGATATCCACAAAAATTATTAACAACTCAAGCCAACAGCTTGTCTTCTAAAATATAAAACCTTGGAACTTGAATGAACTGTCAAATGTGTCTTTTGAAGGAATATGACCATTTTTTTGTCTTCAATCTTCAATAATTATGACCTTCAAGAACGGCTATAACTATGGCTAGAAACTATATGAAAATCCACAATCTCAGAAAATGTTGGCCTTATTGTCTTTTGGGCAAAATTTGATGTGGCCCCAAGGAGCCACACAAGATTTTAAAAAGCATCTTGAGTTGCAGAAATTAAATTTGGGCAAAATGGGTTAGCCTGCCACATTATTATTTCACTTTGGTTTTAGGGATCTCCATATATGTGTGTATAAGTGTGCTGTATGCTGAAACCTGTTATTTCCATGGAAATATTGTATGTAGCATCCTTTTTTTTCTTAAGACATTACACTATAAGATAAGATTGTACTGTTGCTTACTCATCCGTAAACATGTATTTGATAGAATAGGACATGTGTTTGTGACAGAGAGGTCATTATACCCCCTAACGATGTGAAAATGTGAAATTCAAACAATTTTGGAGCAATTTTCCTAATTAGTTTTAAAGTGATAATTCTTATCTTCAGTTTTCCTTGTTTAATAAACCTTTGCAGATACATATTCAGTGGAATAGAACATCATCATTATAATGATAAATGAGGTCAAAATGTGAAATTCTACCAATTTTGACCAATTTCCTTGCTATTATTTTAATGGGGTAATTTTTATTTATATGCTTTTTGTTTAGTCAACCTTTGCAAACATGTCCTTAAAGAAATATTACAGTATTTTGTGGAAAAGTGATAATTTTTTTATGATTATGGCCTTCCAGAATGGCTGAAACTGTATGAAAATATGCCATTTTGGAAAATGTCGGCCATATTGGATTTTTGGCAAAATTTGAGGTGGCCCCGAGTCTTAATGTCTTTTAATAAGCCTTCTGATCAGGCAGAAACATATTTGGTGGAATAAAACAAGTGTTCTGTGAAAAAGGACTAATCATAATGTTGAATGATGCCAAAATACGAAATTCTACCAATTTTGACCAATTTTCTAGATATATTTTAAAGGGGTAATTTTTATTTATGTATTTTTTTGTTTAGTCAACCTTTGTTAACTTGTCTTTGAAGGAATATGACAGTATTTTGTGGAAAAGAGATCATCTTTAATGATTATGGCCTTCCAGAATGGCTGAAACTGTATGAAAATACTAGCCTGGCGAATGCCAAACTAAAATCACAAGTGATATTTAGTCTGGGGACCTACCTATTGCATTTCTCGTAGCGGAAGGATCGTTTACAATTGTCCATAGCCGTTTATTGGACGCTACGAATGTCTATCATAGCGTCTGTACATACCTCGGAGCCAATACCAGAGCCACCACGTGACGTAAAATGCAATCCAGGGCCGTACAAATCCCTTTTTGTTCTGCGATTGGATACCGAAAGTAAGCGAGAAAAACGGCCATGGTCACCATGCTCCTCTGCAGAGTGAAATGAAATAAGCGAGCAAAGGAGCATGGGAATTCCCAGGCTATGAAAATACGCCATTTTGGAAAATGTCGGCCATATTGGATTTGGGGCAAAATTTGAGATGGCCCCAAGTCTTAATCTCTTTTAATAGGCCTTCTGATCAGGAATCCACAGAGAAAACTTTGACAGGAAACTAGGCCTAATTTTTCCAGCAAATGACCTGTCTAAGATGCTTACTGACAAGTGTATTCATTCTAGGTACTGGGCCCCTGGTGAACCTAATGGTCTGGATCATGATGAGCAGGATGAAGACTGTGTAGAGATCTCTTCAGATGCTACAGATTTTGGGAAAGCTTGGAATGACATGTCATGCTCATCTGCATTTAAGTACATCTGTGAGGACCATATCTGAGTTAAACTTTTTAAATTTACAGAATAAAAGAGAATATATGAAGAGAATCTTTTGAGAGAATCTGTCCATCTGTTTATACATTTATCTGTCTGCCTATCTAGCCAATAGCGAGGGAAAGCAAAAAACAGCGATCCTAGTGGTTGCATTCCTAAGCCGAAAGCCATACTATTGGAAATCACAGACACAACTTTCATAAAAATCCCACAACAATATAACGTGGAACTTATACACCCCCCAAAAATGTTGTGTATACTGGAACTATCTAATACCTGTGAAAGTACCAGGTTAAGTATGTACACATCAGAGGCGGCTATCATAAGACAGCAAGGGAACCTCAGCTTCCCCTAAAATTTCTCCAAAAAAAACGTACATACTATTAATAAAACATGCTAAACGTGTGTCAGTCACTTCTATTGTCTATTAATATCAACACCGTTTCAAACTGTTTCGATTTCGTTGTTCAGAAATGTAATTTCGGGTCTCTAAACTCACGAAAGTTTTGCCATTAGAATCCCATTGACAACCTGCTGTCCAGCTCCATAGAGGGCCATTGACAACGTTACCCCGGCCATGGACAACGCTACCCGGCGTTTATTGGCTAATTCGGCAAAAATACGCAAAATACGTCATTTCCAGGGAAGCTCTGTTTCACTGGGGGTCAATGGGAGAGGGCGGGCTCGGACAACTCGCTTCCGTTTCATGATTTGACAAGATACTTGGACCTCTTTGATTGGCATTCTGTCTCTCTCACACTGTTCCTGTTTGGAAGGCTACCGGCTAATAGACAAGCTAAGCAATGTTGAGCCTGTACCAACAACAAATTTACTCTCTTTGTCTGTGTTATCGTTATTAATAATACTTTGCCCATGTCCATGATTTTATTCTCTATTATTTAGTTCATTGATTGATGTACACACGAACTCACAAGTGACTTTTGATTTTCATCAGTGATTCTTGCCTCTGTCACTACTTAATAGAGCTAGCAAAGATAGCTAATCTTCGTCATAGTGATTAGCCAAATTTTCAGGCAAGAGATCTGTAAACAAATGTTGCTATGGTTACTACGGCCAGCTCTGAAATAAGAACGTAGTATAGCAGCTCATCATGAACGAGACAAGAGAAGGGGACCAAAACAGAGTCATGGTACTTTACAGATGTGTGTTTTGAGGTCAGACATTATTTTAACCTCTTGAAAAAGAGAACCCTATAATATGGCTCCAATAATAAAGCATGTTTAAAGGAATTATTAGGGAATTATTTCTGGTAATTCATTGCAAATTGACTTGGGAGGGTTTTGCATCTGAATAATTTAAATAGTTTAAGCCACTATATAGTGTATGTTGTCATTCAAATGCAATTAAATTACTACAATTAAATTATGCATATTTCAATAGAAAAAATAAACCTGACAAATGTGACAGCCCATGACATTAAAAACAGAATTAAATAGTTTAAATGAAAAAAAGAAAAAATACCGATCGCGCAATCTGAGCTTCCCTATCTGAAAAACCAGCAGCCGCCACTGGTACACATCTGGTCAGATATGGACTAGCAGGACTACATGCAATTAGCATGTTAGCTTGGAGCATGGCTTTGATATAAAGCTCACTACCAAATCTTTCTGTAAGTATTTCAACATTAGTTGCTGTAACATATAGGTTGTAATCTTATGATAAACATCACAACCATTCTTTAAAAAAAAAAAAAAAAAAAAATTCAGTGGGTCAAAGTAATGTTTTGACTGTCAAGTGGTGGAGGCTCAAACAGCAAGCTCATGCAGCCTAGCTAGCTCCCGGTGTGTAGCCTGTGTAATCTTCTCTGACTGCAAGACAGCAAGATTTTTCCTGGTATTTCCACAGGTAGTACATAATTCCAATATATGCAACATATTTTGGGAGTCTGTATAAGTTCATCGTCATATTGGGATTTTTTGGAGAGTCGGGTCTATGAGATTTCCAGTTGTATGGCTCTAGGCTCAGGAACCACTAGGAGCACTCTGCCTACTTTCCCTCCCTATTTCAAGCAACTACTTGTCATGACTAAGACAACTTTTGGTAATGTCACCTTGATTAATGGAAAAAATTGTTAAAAAAAGAAAGAAAAAAAAACTCTCTTAGCCCCTTTTCTAGAGTGTATAGGATGAATGATTGACACCCATATTTTGACGATCCTGTCTCAGCTGTTTGGCTCATTTAGATGAACCATTCTGCTGATGGTTCAGTTACTGTATCTAGCCCTATCATTTTTTTTAATCTGTTGTATGTTGTCTCTTGTGAGTTATATGTTGTGTGTAGAGCCCAGGAAGTCTTCGGCATCAGCTAATGAGAATCCAAATAAAATCCGTAAAATCCATGACTGTATCGTGTCAGTAAGTTCAGCATTCGATGAAACACAGAATCAGATGTAATCTGACCTCTGAGTGCAGGAATAACGCATAGGGAAGTGACCATGTTTTCTTATAAGGCACAGAAAGGGTCAGTGTCTTCCCACTTTGAGCACTCTCAAAAGACATAAGCATTGTGAGGTTTGAATGTGGAGAATTTGGCCGTGTTTTCCTAGAATACACAGATGAGGCCGCTTGTGCCCCCTGCCATCATACACTCTCAGCAGACACAGAGGCACTGTGAGATGGGTTTTGGGGAAATGCATTGGAGAAATGTTCAGTAGACAGAGGATACTCTGGGTCATTATGTTAAAAAAAGTAACAGCAAAAGTGTGTAAAACTTATTACTGTGTGTTATTGAGGATTAAATTCTGAATGTTTAATATCTCCACCACACAACATGTTCTGCTGTATCAGTCTCCCTTTCTCACTTTGTGCACACTGTGTTCACAGGCATAGCATTAATTTTATGACAGATGACAGTGTGTATTGTTGTAGCCTAGTATGTTACACCCTCTTGGCTTATGCACACATTTCAACTTATATAACATTATCACTCAGACTTGACTCAAGACATGTTTATAGCAATGTTATACTATACTATACTATACCAATTATTTTATAATAGTTAAAATAATTAACTTAAAGGTGCAATATGAGATCCTGCATGGTTTTTGGGGCTGGGTGCGCCACCAAGATATAACAAACCAGGTTCCAGCTAAAACCGGTTGTGGGAAGGATGGGAGTAAGTTTGTAAGTAAGTGATTTGCTAGAGTGTGGGTTGTTACATTTAGTTTATTTGTGTGCTGCTATGTGATTGTTATTGTTTTTATTTTGTTTTGTTTGTTTGATGATTATAGCCTCTGTGTTTTCTCCCGAGACTGGATTTTTTCACAGTGTTTCTAGGGGGAAGACAGCTAGCGAATCAAGAGGAGATGCCTAAATCGCTCTGAAAACCATGCAGGATCTCATATTACACCTTTAAGGCATACTGTACATGTAAATGTCCTTTCCTACTCAAATGTTGGCTACTTTATTAAGGATAGTAGACTGTCACAGCCTAGCATTCCCTTCCAGAATTGCTCAGCTTTGTGCTGATGGCCGTATCTTGATTGAGTCAGATTTGCCCTGTAAAGAGGCAGTGTGTCTTTGACACACATAAGGCAGTATGCTTTATTGGCGTGGGTAGTGACAGAACTACAGGGCAATCAAGGTTTAGATGGGTGACTGAGGGGAGTGCAAGAAGTAGAAATGAGTAGAAAGAAAGATGTATAACAGGTCTATTGAGTTCAGTCAAACATACTGGTATTTGGTCAGCAAAAGACATACTGATGAGGCAGAAGATTTAAGTTTACTGATCTGAAATAACCTCCACTTCCTTGGTTATCAATTAGACATGCTGCATATAAAAGATGTCAGTAGGGGTGTGCTTTACAGGAAAGATCGGCAGCAGTCCATAATGCAGTGATCATTATAGTGACACTGTTAGAAGATGGAGATGGTAGAAGTCAGTTTTAAAAGGAGGGGCAGTTATACTGTAACCCAACCAGATAGGGATGAAGATAACCTGGATGTTCCTGTTCAAACAGATGTTTCCAAGAGGGCCCAGAAAGGTGATGTTCCATTCCTCTTTTTTTAGGTGGAGTACCCTTAAAATCTTTTGATGAATTGTTTTTTTCTCCGACATCTCACAGCCGCCTATAAACTTCCGCTGTACGTTTGAACGTGAAGAGTGAACGTGAAGCGTACAGCGGAAGTTTATAAGCGGCTGTGAGATATCGGAGAAAATAGTTCCAGGATTTTCAAAATGCTAAATAAAACACGACAGGAATTGTTTTTCACGACGACAATTGTTTTGCATGCCCATATAACAGCACTGATGACTCGGTGAGTAGCATATTTGAAAATAACAATGTTTTAGGTGGTTTTAGGGAACATTGTCAGACATGCACAAAGCTAGCCTGTCTGAAGCAGGAAGGGGGGTTCTGAAATAGCCGTATACTCGAGACAGGACCAATCATCCAAATTTTGGTGTCAATCGTTCTATTGCACCCTAGACACTCTAGAAAAGGGGCTAAATGTGTTAAAAACCGAACCTCCCCTTTAACTACCGGTAGATGGAATGCAGTTACTGATGGGCTATTATTGTAAACGCACAGGTTTCCTTACCTTCACATGTAGACTGTAGGTTGCCTAGAGATTTCTTGCTGAAATAGCCTACTACTTCACTTGACTGAATGTTAGGAGTCAAATTAGGCTACTGTACTTCCTCTTTTCATAGTGCAAGTGGAGATGGCAGTCATTACAGCTAGGCAGAAATATAATATTTGTGCAAATTTTATTTTGCACGTTTCATAAATGCCTGAAATATTTTTTGGGTAGAACAATGGACTTGGCCTAAAATCAAAACCTGAATTCCAAAACGTTTTGTGCTTGCTTCTGTTAGACCTGATGCATTTAATGGTTTCACTTTACTTCACTTTGAGCAAAGTGACTGAAACCTATCAACTGATGTTTGCATGGGCAGACACTTTCTGCTTCAACCAATCTCTACTACTAGTTGTGATGCATGCTGTGCACTACAATGCTTAGGTACCATTTCAATTCAAAGTTAGCTTTCAGCCCTCCCTCTGTTTGGTAATTGGCCACATAGAGGCCTACGGATAGCTTCCTTACCAGTGGTGGAGATAAATGTGATTGAGTAAATGTTGCTAAATGTAGATGTCTCTATAGCTTGCTCAAACATTTTTCCACAATCTCTTGCCCTACATTTAATTGTAGACCTCTATCTTGTATAGTCTGCATTTTCACAGTTGCTTTTAACTCTCTCCCTCAGGATGTCATAGTCTGGCCACTGTTTGTTTTGGGCTGCTGCTGATTGCCATCACTGCAATGTTCATCAAGTCTACTTTGGAAAAGACCGATTTACAGACCAGCAAAAACAACCTGACTAAAGACAATTCTCTGCTACTGATGCGTTACAATAACTTAACTACAGAGAAGAAGAATTTGCAAGATGCTAACCGCAATCTCCACAGACTGATGTCTCAGTTACAGACTAATTACAGTAGCCTGATTGAAGCCAAATTACGTTTACAAACAAGTTACAATTTACTAAATAAAGAGAAACAAGACTTGCATGTTAGCCACTATAACCTAAGCAGTGAGAAGGCCCATTTACTGATCAATTTCAAGAACCTGTCTAGTGAAAAAGTTAACTTCGAGCAAACTTGTAATAACTCTATGAAAGAGCAATCTGAATTAGAAAGAAAATACAACATGTTGAACCAACAGAAATCCAAATTACAGGCCAATTATGACAAAGTGAATTTACAGAAATCCCAGTTACAGAGTAGTTACAACACACTAAACCAACAGAAATCTCAACTACAGACCAGTTATGACACACTGAACCAAGAGAAATCTCAAGTAGAGACCAGGAACAAAATTCTGATTGAAGAGAAATCCCGGTTACAAACTAGTTACGATACACTGAACCGAGAGAAATCCCAACTACAAACAAGCTATGACACACTGATCAGACAGAAATCTCAACTACAAACAAGTTATGACACACTGAGCAGACAGAAATCTCAACTACAAACAAGTTATGACACACTGAACCAACAGAAATCTCAACTTCAGACTAGTTATAACACAATGAACCAACAGAAAGCCCAACTACAAACCAGTTATGACACACTGACCCGACAGAAATCTGAACTACAAACCAGTTATGATACACTGAACCGAGAGAGATCTCAGCTACAGACCAATTACGACAAACTGAACCAACAGAAATCCCAATTACAGACCAATTATGACACAATGAATCGAGAAAAATCTCAATTGGAGACCAAGAACACAATTCTGATAGAAGAAAAATCCCAGTTACAGAGTAGCTTTGATGCACTGAACCGAGAGAAATCTCAACTGCAGAGCAATTATAGCTGGCTGAGCCAAGACAAATCCCAACTACAGACCAATTATAGCACGCTGAACCAAGAAAAATTCCAACTACAGACTTATTATGAAACACTGAGCCAAGAAAAATCCCAGTTACAAAGCAGTTATGATGCACTGATCCTAGAGAAATCTCAACAACAGAGCAATTATAGCACAGTAAACCGTGAGAAATCTCAACTACAGTCTAGTTATGACACACTGAACCAAGAGAAATCTCAACTGGAGACCAGGAACAGAATTCTGATCAAAGAGAAATCCCAGTTACAGAGTAGTTATGATGCACTGATCCGAGAGAAATCTCAACTACAGAGCAATTATGAAACACTGAACCAAGAAAAATCCCAGTTACAGAGCAGTTATGATGCACTGATCCGAGAGAAATCTCAACTACAGAGCAATTATAGCACAGTAAATCATAGGAAATCTCAACTACAGTCTAGTTATGATACACTGAATCGAGAGAAATCCCTACTACAGACCAAATATGACACACTGAACCAAGACAAATCCCAACTACAGACCAATTATGAAACACTGAACCAAGAAAAATCCCAGTTACAGAGCAGTTATGATGCACTGATCCGAGAGAAATCTCAACTACAGAGCAATTATAGCACAGTAAATCATAGGAAATCTCAACTACAGTCTAGTTATGATACACTGAATCGAGAGAAATCCCTACTACAGACCAAATATGACACACTTAACCAAGACAAATCCCAACTACAGAGCAATTATGAAACACTGAACCAAGAAAAATCCCAGTTACAGAGCAGTTATGATGCACTGATCCGAGAGAAATCTCAACTACAGAGCAATTATAGCACAGTAAATCATAGGAAATCTCAACTACAGTCTAGTTATGATACACTGAATCGAGAGAAATCCCTACTACAGACCAAATATGACACACTGAACCAAGACAAATCCCAACTACAGACCAATTATGAAACACTGAACCAAGAAAAATCCCAGTTACAGAGCAGTTATGATGCACTGATCCGAGAGAAATCTCAACTACAGAGCAATTATAGCACAGTAAATCATAGGAAATCTCAACTACAGTCTAGTTATGATACACTGAATCGAGAGAAATCCCTACTACAGACCAAATATGACACACTGAACCAAGACAAATCCCAACTACAGACCAATTATGAAACACTGAACCAAGAAAAATCCCAGTTACAGAGCAGTTATGATGCACTGATCCGAGAGAAATCTCAACTACAGAGCAATTATAGCACAGTAAACCGTGAGAAATCTCAACTACAGTCTAGTTATGACACACTGAACCAAGAGAAATCTCAAGTAGAGACCAGGAACAGAATTCTGATCAACGAGAAATCCCAACTACAGAGTAGTTATGACACCCTGAGCCGAGAGAAATCTCAATTACAGACCAGATACGACACAGTGAATCGACAGAAATCCCAGTTACAGAGTAGTTATGACACCCTGAGCCGAGAGAAATCTCAATTACAGACCAATTATAACACAATGAATGAAGAGAAGTCTCAACTACAGACGAGATATGACCAAAAAGGTGAGTGAATATTTAGGTAATTAGATGTTTTAAATGATACTTTCAAAATATGATGCAGAAAATTTGAAAATGTAGAGAAAATGTCAATTACAATTTTGTGTGGTATGTTTGGTTTACAGTGTATAACTGTAATGAGAAACTGTACCCCATCAATCTCAGCGGTCAAAGACCTACATGACTTTTTTCACACAAGCTTTTGGTCCAGTGGCCCCAAAGCAGTATCGCCCGATGATAACATGTAATGCTAGGTTCACAAAATCCACCGCTCGGTCTGAATCACAGTTTTAGAGTCACAGTTTTTGGTTCATGGTTCTTGTTTTTGTTGCTGTTGTTTTATTTTTACACATACTTCAACATTCACGTATGCAAAACTTGTAGACCTCTTTGTACTCGCATTTTAGAACACCGCAGCAATATAAGATGCGGTGACGTATGAATAGAGGCCCATTTTCTCGCTGCAGGGCACAGCATTAGTATTCTAAGGATATAGAGAAAGTCAACAAGCCTCACAGAGGAGGCAATCATGAACGTCTGCTTTTTTATATGCTCTTAACATATGGCCCAGTCTTGCTTAAATAAAGAATATAATATTAAACCTTTTTTATAAGAATGGACATGAACTATGAAATTGCTATATTAGAGTCTATTTTGTCATTTGCCTAATTTTACGACATTACCTATTATCTGTAACTTAATGTAATTTTGACATTTTTTTGAATATTCTTTATTTTCAATGGTGAGTCCATAACTCTTGGATAATGTGGTAAAAACTGCACACACACACACACACACACACACACACACACACCCCACCCCCTCTAATTGCAAATTTATTAACACACATACTGACGCACAGACACCATACAGACCTACACAGGTCGAAATGTGGTGTACAAAGCAACAGTGTGCGGAGTGGTTGTCTTTTACTTTGATACTTTATTTGCTTCAGTACCTGAAACATTGGATCTCAAGAATATCTCACAAGCCTCAGTGTTTGTGTTTGTCAAAGGGCTGGTGAAAGTGATGGGTTGATTGAAGTTTAAACAGAATTTTAAGTCTGCTGGAATGCTTTCAACAATTTTAAACCACAGTGTTTTATTCATTCTCATTGCAGAGAGTTGTCAATGGAGAAGGTTTCACACCAGTGTCTACTATATTTCATCTGAAAAGAAAACTTGGGAAGATAGTCGTCGATATTGCTTCGGTATAGGTGGCGACCTAGTGAGAGTCCTGGGTGAGAGCGACCAGGTGAGGATGATGAACAGAAAGAATGAATGACACAGTTTGGGTAAATTAAAGGAGAAATCCAGTGTAGATCAATCCATAGCACTGTTGGTCAAACTCACCAAGTGCTGTAGCTGGGAAAGAGAATAAGAAAATTTGATACAATATAGACTGAGCAGTAAATACTAACACTAATGGGGCATAGCAACTTACTTTCAGCTTCATTTTAATATGCCCCATTCAGTCAGCATTAGTAATCAGTTTGTTATTTGGCCTATGTAGCATCAAATTTTCTCTTTTTTCTTAAAGACAGCATTCAGGTACCTGGAACATCTTCTCTTCACTTTCACTTTCATTTACTTTCTTTCAAATAATGCACATGCAAAGCCCACATATTGGGAAGTCCCGAATAGATAGAACCTTTTAGAATATTCAAGCACAAGCATGTAAAACCACTTTGTGGTTTCCCAATTTGTGGTAGCCTAGAAATCTAGACGTACCCTAGCTGCGACAAATAAATTGGCTCAGTCTGTCCTTCTAGTAGCGAGCCATAGGGAATTTGATTGGATGACGCTATTGGCGACATCTAATCGCAACGCTCTATGTGTTTAGGTCGGGCTTCGCGGAATACAACAGTCTTTTGAATTGGTGTTTACATTTTGTTCGTTCCTCTGATTGGCCATAGGCTATCCCGTTGCGTGCAGAAGTAGTTCGAAAGATAACAGCCTTGTTCTGCCCACGACTGAGTTTGGTCTGTCGATGCCTGACTACATTTCAATGATATAGGACGGTCTGCTAGGCTATATTTGTGGATATCAGATGTGCATTATTGGACAGAAAGTGAATTTCGATATGTTTTAAATAGTCAGAAAAAGGGATACATTCAATGCATTTCAGTGATAGGATGCTCATTTTACTATCATGGAATGTTTTAGAATCTCAGAATATTCCAGGTGTGAAATAAGCCCATATTGCTTCAAATCCCCTTCACACTCTCATTGCAACCCATTAATTAAAGGAAGTGACCCATATGTGCTGATAGCAGAATTTAATCATTTCGCTTCAAATATAAGCACTCTAAATGACACTAGGTGAATTGTCATGGTTTGCTTTGATAAGGAACTGGTTCCTCACAAATACTGAATGATAGCCATTATCGTAACCTGCAGGCCATTAGGCTGGTCACAACAAGCACCTTGGTTTACGCTGCTCTTCATACAAGACAAGACTTCAACAAAACAATCAGTGTTTTTTAAGAATGCTGTGTGAGATCAATCCAAATCTGATCTCATTTTTTTATTGAAAGTAATTGTTTCTTCAATAACCAAGATCCCAGACCTTCATAAAGAAATGCATAGACTGAGGGGCTGGTTATGCATAGCCTGGTTCTCATGCAGACCCTTCGTGCTTTGTGCATCTTCGTTCAGCTTTGTGAGCTCGCACGAGGGTCTGGGTGCGGCTTGTTGAGCCCGAAGTCTTCGATTGGCCTACCCCATACTCTAGCCCGCCTCTATGCCATAGATCCAATCACAATCGTGGGGCGGGTGTTAACAGGTATGACAGCATCCGGCACGTGACACGCACATTGAATTTTCCAATCAGGTTCGAGATTTTTTTGAATACACCCCCCGCCCTGTCACAGCAGAGAACCAGGTTAGGTTATGCAGGCCATGGCCACAGAAATCTAATGTTTGTTCTTGGTAGCGTTTCATCTCCGGACTGGGAAAGAGAGCTTGGATTCTTCTGAATGACAAAAACACAGAGGGAGTTTGGAGATGGGGAAGTAGCGATCAACTGTATAGAGGGTAAGATCAATGAACCTGGCTCAAGATTTATTTATTGAGTGCTTATGTATGTGTGTGTGTGTGTGTGTGTGTGTGTGTGTGTGTGTGTGTGTGTGTGTGTGTGTGTGTGTGTGTGTGTGTGTGTGTAAGTAAGTAAATGAGAGAGGGAGAATGATCTTATGGTCGGTACATTTTATTCAATTTCTTATTGTTAACTATTACAAAAAAGAGCAAATACTTTATGTAGATTTTCGTTTTGTTCTTTTATGGCTTTTGAATGTGTTTCTTGGGTCTGTGTTGCCTCTAGACACACTGCAATAAAAAAGCCTCAATTGTTAAAATAGCCCATTTACACTGTTTGAAACTGCTCAACTGCTGTGTGCTAAACCTAACTACGTATGTCACAAGATGAGGTAGGTGGGGTCCCACAGCATTGGCAGCGCTGGCATCAAGGCACTACTCCCCTCAGTTTAGGATTAGGATTAGGGTTGAGGGGGTTAGGAATAGGACCCTAACTCTCTCGTCACAAAACACAGCCGAAGTAATGTTCCAATTCAAAAGTTCACACTTACACAAGTACGCATGGAGTTCCCGGATGTTTTCTCAATTTATTCATTATGACCGCCGCTGCGTAGCAAGCGTAGCGGTCATATAATGATTGTCAAAGTTTTTTTTTTTTTTTTTTTTTTTCTCCCGTCATCTACTTCCTGAATTTTTGGTCAACGATTCCCGGGACACCGTAACACCGGGGGACATGAAACTTGGTGGGCATGTAGCCCCTGTAGACTTTTACGGAAAAATTTCGTTTGGTCCCCGGGGGCCACTCCATCTTTGCGTGGCCCCCCCGTGAAACCCAAAAAATGCAGTTTTTCCTAAAAAACTACCTGACCCGTGACATTGAGGATGATGACATTTTTATGGAATGTTGGTCTCAAGAGCCCACATCAACTTAGCTTATAACCAGTCATTTGTGATTTGCACCCCCATGGTAAAAAATTAAAATGCAATATTATA
Organism: Sardinella longiceps; assembly: GCA_027497455.2. Lineage (NCBI taxonomy): Eukaryota > Metazoa > Chordata > Actinopteri > Clupeiformes > Clupeidae > Sardinella > Sardinella longiceps. Next base: position 6,760,395 of record JAODXP020000028.1, read on the forward strand.
CTGCTTTAATTGCCCCTATCTTTACATCAGATGTTCTAAACTGCACCAAATTTAATGTGTATGATGAACCTGACATCTTGCGGGAATATGTCAAGTTTTGTGGAATTTCATCCATGGGGGGCTATAAAATAAATTAATTTATATGTACATTTAATGACAGTACAACTATTGACCTGTAGATGGTGCTATTAAGTGAATGGTTACTGGGTTACAAAATTCAAATGATCATTTAGCCTACATCATATGTGCTCTATGGCAAGCCGTTCAGGAAAAAAAACCTTGAATATATTGAATGAAACTCCGAATATATTGAATGAAAGAAAACCTCTGAATATATTGAATGAAGTCCCGAATATATTGAATGAAACTCCGAATATATTGAATGAAAGAAAACCTTGAATATATTGAATGAAACCCCGAATATATTGAATGAAGTCCCGAATATATTGAATGAAACTCCGAATATATTGAATGAAACTTGCCTCAACTGAGGTCAGTGCCGGCGGCCATCTTATGTGTGTCACCAGTATGGAAATGCCTATGACCAGGCAGTAGGCCTACCGCTTGGGTGGAGTGAATGAGTAAATGAGGCAAAAATATTAAATAAATTATAGTTTTATTAATAATTTCATTGATTGCAGCTGCAAGGTAAAATAGTTTAGTTAAGTCACAGTCAGTTATTTTGGCTGAGTAGTAATCCAGCTGCGTTACCACCTGTACAGCACAGGAAGCGGCAACGATCCCACTGAAGCAGCAACAATCCCACTGAAGGTTAGCGTAGCAGCTAGCTAGAGGCGACGATCCCACTGAAGCAGCTAGAAGTGGCGACGATCCCACTGAAGGTTGGCGTAGCAGCTAGCTTCAGTGGGATCGTCGCCGCTTCCTGTGCTGTTCACTGGTGGTGGTAACGCGGCTGGATTAATTACTACTCGGCCAAAATAACTTGCAGCTGCAATCAATGAAATTATTAATAAAACTGTAATTTATTTAATATTTTTGCTTCATTTACTCATTCATTGCCAACCACTCCACCCAAGCGGTACTGACTGGTCACAGGCATTTCCATACTTGTGGCACACATAAGATGGCCACCGGCACTGACCTCGGATGAGGCAAGTTTCATTCAATAATTCGGGACTTCATTCAATATATTCGGGACTACATTCAATATATTCAGGGTTTCATTCAATATATTCGGGACTACATTCAATATATTCAGGGTTTCATTCAATATATTCAGAGTTTCATTCAATATATTCGGGACTTCATTCAATATATTCAAGGTTTTCTTTCATTCAATATCAGGACTTCATTCAATATATTCAAGGTTTTCTTTCATTCAATATATTCGGAGTTTCATTCAATATATTCAGGACTTCATTCAATATATTCAAGGTTTTTTTCCTGAATGGCTTGCCATAGTGCTCATATATAACTACATACACACAAGCACACATGCACACGAGTACACACACACACACACTCTTATACTTGTACACAAAAGCAAACTCACTCATGCAGACACACATTTATAACATGAGAGAGATACAAACAAGTTGACAAGCATCATATATATGCGAGAATGTGCAGAACTGAGCGGCGGTCATATTTTGTACCGCCATGCGGTACATCTAGTTTTTTCAAGGATGCATCTGATGGTGACTTCTGATAACCTCAGGACCATTATTTCCCATAATGCATATAGGTGCTCCGTTCTGAGATACAGAAATATGGCGGAGCTTAATGCAAGGATTTACCATCTCTGCCTTTAAATTAATAAATGTGGGGCTTATGACTTGATATATTTTAAAATCAGGTGGCAAATGTTGACTTATGTCTGTACACATGGGTTTTGTAACCAAAAAGGGCATCTGTGGTGAGATACGATGTTTGTACTACTGTTAGCTTGTCATTCATCAGCCGGCCGGCTGTTTGGGGCTACCATAGGCAGCTTCCCCCCTGTAGCTTGCGTAGCTAACGTTCAGTGCACTGTCCTCGCATTCTTGGAAGTTTGCACTTCTTTTTGATTGTATATTGCAGTAATGAGTTAGCCTGACATAGCCCGACCATAATACTGCTGTTCATCCGTATTCATGGTCTGGGGGTTCTTTAACCTGACGCGATTATACTGCGGAGGGGAGGGCATTCACTCTTGGTTTGAAACGATTGGAAAGCTCGTCTAATCAGCTTCGCTTATTGGCCGGTAGACTCTCTACCGATGTAAACACGCCCCAGAGGACCGTTCCCAGACCATGGATACGGATGAACATTCGTATTATGGGCGGGCTATGTCAGGCTAGTAATGAGTGTCTGTAACTAAAAATGGTTAATCTATCTATATTAATCTCCAAAATGAGAACTATTTAAAATTAAGTAATTATTCCTGACATCATCTATTTGCAGGTACTGGATGGAAGGAGAGCCAAATGATCAAAGTGGTAATGAGGATTGTGTAGAAATAATACCTTCCCTTGGTCCGCTAAATAACTGGAATGATTATGGTTGTTCAGCTGAGAAAAATTTTATCTGTCAGTTATCTCTACTTGTCTCTATGCGTTCACAGTACACATAGTTACTTTTTATTTGCTGGGAGGGGTTTTACTTTTGTAAAATGCAACCCAATGAAGTAGAACTGGTGAAAAAACGTCAACAAACACTCGAAAAACTCCCTGGGTCAGATCCACGTCTCAAGAGGCTAATCAAACTGCCAGGGGTCATAGCGCAGCCGCGCAGGGGAGGACAGTGTGCTGTATCTGTGTGTGTGTGTGTGTGTGTGTGTGTTTGTGAAGGGGGCTATCAATTGATGATGGCATGTGAGTTTGAAGAGATGTGCTGTCATTTGGAAATAGTGACGGTGGCAGAAGCAAGTTACTTCACCATTATCCCTTTCTCATTTAGACTACAGAATATAAATTAATTTAAAAGCATGCAACACATTTAAAGAAATGTGCTCAATTGGTGTAGACCTTGTACTTTCTTTTCAATGGTGGTCATAGACTATTGCTACTCAATTTATAACAACAATTGAATAAAATACACATCAATATAGGTTTACACTTATCTCAAAGATGATTTTTAAATTTGTAGGCCATCAGAATTTAGTTACTTGTGTTATAACAAAGAGTTATAAAATTAAGTATTATTCTGTCATTATGGGATACAGTGTAAATTGAGGAGAAAAAATTCAGTTAAATGACTCAAAGATATGGCGGTAATGCAAAAATGAGTATAACATAGATAGGTGTGTGAAAACTTCCTGTATTTGATTTTCCTTTTCATCATAATCATTATTATTATTGTTATTGTATGTTATGTTAGGCCTAACTTTGCTCATCATTATTTTATCTTATAACCTCCGTCCTCCGCCAAGGAAGTCATGTTTTCGCTGGTGTGTGTGTGTCTGTCTGTGTGTCTGTGCACAAAATAACTCGAAAAGTACTACATGGATTAGGATGAAATTTTCGGACATGTGTATTAGCACAAGTAACAACTGATTCAGTTTTGGTGATTGGTGATCCAGAACACCGTCTGGAATTTATATTGTGTCTATGAGCACATTGCCTTGGCGGAGATCTGCACTCTACAAGTGCTTTTCTAGTTGTACATTATTTCCCCTTTATTGTAATTAGTCAACTATGTTGTGTGAAATCTCATATAAAGAAAGTGACTTGACTGATTGTGATTTAATGAAAACCTCTTTTACTCCATATTTTGCTTATTACATAACAATAGTAAATAGTAATACTGCTAGAACACCTTTTGATCAAGATCTTGTTGTAATAGCCTAGTTGAGTTAGACATACATGTAATCTTTCGTTGATTTCTTTCACTCTTGTTTGGACTGTTTTGGATTTTTGGATTCTTTAATTTCCTTTCTGTTTTAAAGGCTGTCCACTCTTGCTTTAAAGTGAAGCCATTAAAGATTTTTTCCATCAGCATACAAGTGAAACGTTCATTCAAAATTCAAATTACAGCTAAGATTTTTAAACAGTGAGCTGGGTAGCTTTTTTTGCGGAAGCACTTACCAGTTGGAGGCATGGGTTACCCCCTTGCATCCAGATAGCTATTTTTAAAGTACTAAAAATGAATGATGGGTCTCTTGGCTGCCTCTACCTTCGGTTTTGAGGGTATTACATGGGCTTTCGGGTCAAAATTGCATTTTGCGAAATTGCATTTATTACTGCTCATCAGACTATGCAACGCACATTATCATCTCTGGTTTGTACTTTGCCTTGCAAATAAATTAAACTCAGTAGGTGAGAATGTACGATGTAGTTGCCATTTTTTGTAAAATTCTACAACTGTAGGTAGAGCTCTCTTTAAAGTCTACTGGAACACCAAAAGGTAGGGTATTGCCGTAATCAAGCCTATAGTCTCCGAAGAGATGGAGGTCTTAAAGGTACAATGTGTAACATTTTTATAGTTTAATATCAATATCTGCTTTACCTGTTGACAAGCTTGTCCTTTCTCATAAATATTAACCATCACTATTAATTCCATGTGTCCATATTGGCTCGAAATTTCGCATTTGCACGCACATTAACTGGGGAAGCATTGTGTTGGGGAGACACACAGGGCCTGTAGTCTAGACAATGAAGCACTGCAAGATTTGTTTGGGGGAAATGCATTGGGGAAATACTCCCTCAACAGAAATAGACTACACAGCAGAAATAGAATACACATTGTATAATAGCTTGTTCAGATACAGGTGAAGCTCATAAGTGAGGGATAATGAACGACACGGCGTGCACATATAGAAAAATAATGCACGGGTTTGAAGTTCTAAAAGCCCACGACGCGTAGCGGAGTGGGCTTAACTTCGAACCCGTGCATTATTTTTCTATATGTGCACGCCGTGGAGTTCATTATCCCGCTTATACCACTGTTGCCACTTCTCCGCTATGTGGTTTGACTAACAACATGCCCGTTTTGATGGCTAGGTGGCTAGCTGATGGTTGAAGACAAGCTAGTTGTCAGAACTACTTCTTTCCGCCACAAATAGTCTCAATCAAAACTTACCAAGATAAACTGCCGTTACTAGTTCTAATGTACAGTTGCTAAGTCAGTCGTTAATTCCATCTCCCGTTGCCAAGCGCTAAGTCCAAAGATTCTAACATGTCTTGGGCTCTGTAAATTCACCGTCTCCCATACTTCCAAACAAAGTGTGACAGAGTTAAAAACCGTCGCGGTCAGAAGTTACAATGTTGCTGTGTCATGAACGTTGGTCGGGTCACTAAATTGTGAGCTTGTGTTAACGTGACAGTTTATTTAAAAGTCAGGGCGAGTTGGGCGAATTAAGCTGAAGATATTCATTAGCAAACAAATTCTTAGAACTGTTTTGGTGAGCACTGGAGAATTTCGTGGCCATGATATGCCTTGCCTTTAGAAGCTTTATGCTGATGAAAGCCGTATAGATGTCTTGATAGAGTCAGGCTCTTTTTTTATAGTAATAATAATCATAATCGTAATAATAATAATTACAGGATATCATTACATCATAAGATAAATCTCTCAAAAATTATTAAGGCACTGCAGAAGCTGCTTTCAAAACAAAATAGCACCAATCCCACCATGTTATTCTGTTCCAGTTTACCGAATAGGCCTACTTAATTACCAACTAACAACACATCTTCATCTCTACCTAAAACAGTTTTTTTTTTTAAAGTAGTCAGATATGGCCCTTCATTGGCTACTTTCATGTCCACTTGGATAATTGGATGATAGAATTATCACACACATTTTTTAACAGTATCTGATAATAAAATTTAATTATTAATCCATGTTCATCTCCTTTGACTTATTATAAAGTAACAGTACTCTCCAAAAAAGTGCTTAGGCTGAACGCTCGTGCTGACGGGAGAAGACCACTTGCTTTTTGTCGCTCCTGAGTGCATATCACTTGGTGGTACCAAGCTATCTGTACTATTACTAAGTTTTCAATGCCTCATTTAAAATGCTGGAACTGTCATTATACTATCAACAAATTGTGGGGCTACTTTGGATGGTTTAAAATAGTGATTTGACCACTTACATCTAGCGATATGCTTCCAGAAGTAATGGTCTTCTCCAGCCTGAGCAGTGTTGTGAAAATATTAAACATGCAGGAGTCACAAAATCAGTTTGTGTAAGTTCAGCATACACAACAATCAAAAGCAAAAGTATGAGTAAAGGGTTAGACAGAAACATTTAATCTTTTTTATAGAAAATATTCATGAGTATGGAAGAACATTCCCCACATTTGGATGGCGACCACAAACAATATCACTCTCCTCATACTTACTTAGCAAATAAATAAATAAATAAAAAAAAATTCCAGTGTTTCTACATAATAATAATAATAATAATAATAATAATAATAATAACAATGCAGCATTAACAGTTGGTCAGATTCTTCTCCCTCTTGGAGAAATTAAAATGAGGGTAGAAAGGCCGTGTGCTGCAGGATGGCGTGGTGAGCATCAGGGGACATGAAGCAGGAGGAAGTCATGGCCACCCCCATCAGACAGAGGGGCAGCATGACACCAAGGCCAAAACTAACTCCCAACAGGGCCCTTCTTTTGCACCTTATCCAGGCCTTGCTCAGCCACTGAGTTCTGCTGTGATTAGCACTAAGAACTGACAGAAATTAATTTCAATAAATGGTAACTGCTTGTCAAATCTATAGCCTACACACTTTAGACTCAACCTTTAGTTTTGTTATGGTTATGAATCAAAATGACTCAAGAAGAACATACCGTGCAGATGCCTCAGTCAGATCGCCTGCTAAAAAGGTATCTTATGTGGAAAACAGCTACTTACCAAGATGAAACAAAAAATGTTTTATGTCATTCACTGAAGCTGTTCTTACCATTTCCCCACGTTGGTGACACGTTTCATTGAATTGGACTTTTATTCAGGGTTATTGAGTGTAAAACGAAACGTACAGTACTGTACCAAACTGAGTCATGTTGAACTGTGCCAATGAAAAGGGGCTTATATGTTTTTTTAAATTAATATATTACATCTGCAAAGAAACAAATAGCCATTAAATAATACATATACAAAATAACTGCCAGCATTTTTTAAACAAACATTTAATAGGTAAAATAACCTTCCAATTCTTTCATCACACAGTCAACATACATTATGTAATATGATACAGTTGCTACAGTGTGCTGGAATAGCGGTAATGTCAATGACTGATAAATTAGTTGACATGGGTTTGACGCCCCAAACTCAGCATTCAGAGTCTGTGTGTAACCCCTTTCTAACGGGTTCTCGCAACCCCGCACATTAAGGCTACTGAAGAGTTACACTAAACGCAATAGGCAACAGTGGCGCAACAGGATCCTATAGGTTCTCAGCGGTTGAGTGGTGAACTGGCTGAAATTCCTGATACCATGAATACAAGCTAAATAAGATACTAATAAATTCTAAGCAAAATAGCGCGGTGCCTCCACTGTGAAAATACTACACTTACTCTAAAGCTAGTGCATGTGTATCTCCCCAGAAAATAATAACAGTTGTGTAGGTGTGGTGAATGCAGAGCTAGCTGTGGTGTTCAAATGCCAGCACATTCAAATAAGGTTAAACACTGTAATGATCATCCAATACACCCAAAGTATAATTAATTAATCAATAATGATTATGTTTATTACTAATAAGCAATGCTTAGGGATGCAAATAATTAAATGGCCAAAAACAGGCCGGCAGTAAAACATAAAACCCGTAGCTACACAGTGAATTAAGGGTGAAACAATTTCAACCCAAGTAGCTTGATTTACCTGAATGTACAACAATCAATCACAAAATGCAGTAAAGAACATAAAACATAAAAGTATCAAAATAACAAGGAAAAGCGCGCGGTCGGGGCCGGTGGTGCACATAAGGTGGCAGCTCTGAGCATTCAGAGTCTGTGTACCATGGCAACATTTTTTATGTAGCCTACTAATCAAAAGACTTTATATAACTTCATATGATTTATGATTTTTTTTACATTTACACTAATGTTTTGATGACAAGTGTTTCATTCACTTTATTTAGGCAGAAGGATGGGTATATTTTTGTTGTAAAGGAAGTGTTAGTGAAAGTATATATAAGGTGCCATGTATCAGCATCATAGAAAGAGATCAGACCTTCCTCATAATTCGTAAACACCCCAATCACCCGCGGTGTCTCATCCAGGGAAAGTCGGTGATTGGTATGATCTATTGCCTCATACTCTCTGCTATTTCTCAGCCATATTTGCCAGTATCCGTGTTTGGGATCTACATCAAAACTCCCTTTTCTGTCCACGGATTGAGCAGCTATTCCTAAATCCCAGTCGGTGGCCATAGTGACATCCACTTCAAAATAGAATTTTCGGAAAGAGAATCCCTCTTTTCCCAGAACACAGGCAAAAGAGTCAAACCTTTCTGGGTTTTCAACACGATTCGGGTCTACATATATGTCTTCGTATTTCATTTGTTTGTGGTCAGCAGACAGGAGAAGAGCACGATACGCTGTATCAGGGTCCAGAGTCACATCAACTAACAAAAAGAATGGGTGTAACTACCATGTAATATGTGAAGAGTTCAGATGCAAAACCCCCTAAACACCATTTTTGTGAAAACTGAGTTAATGATATTGTGTGAATCCTGTATAAATCTAGAATATGTACATGAAATGTTTTTGTGAAAAAATAAAATAAAACCTGCTCCCCGCCATGTCTAAAATATCTGTTTACAATCAAAACACTCTAAACGCCTGATAAAAAATGACATTTTTCTCAAAAAGTGGTCAAGTGGAGTTAGGGGGTTTTGCATCTGAACTCTTCATGTGAAGTTTATAATATTTTGCAGACACTTTTTATGTACTGTATTAAGTAGAGAACATTTATTCTGGGGATTTCACTCAACTGAGTTTAAAAAATATCATATCAAGCATTATGGGCACACATCTGTATTGTCAGAGACAGGAAAGCTATAGGCTAAAACTAGTTCCATAGGCCTACCTGAATAAACTTTGATCTCCAGCATGGATTCTGTGAAGCAAACAAGACGTTAAAAGGTCCAGTCAGATTTTATGTAAACACAATCATTTAATCATATAAAGATAATATCTCCTCATGACTCAGGGTGGTCACTATAAAAAAGTCTTTTGATGATACAGGCTGTGAAAACTGAACACTGCAGATGCACTGCAGATGCACTCCAAAAATTCTAGAGTACTCCTCTCTAGAATCTTTGTGGCAAACAAGCCTGGCCTCAAACATAAACAAAGAATCACTGACTAGACCTTTAACCAGTAGAACAAGTAGACCTAATGACTGCACAATGATATTCACACTCTAGAATCCCACCATGAATAGTTGAATCCCATTTCCCAGACAATCCTACACCCTAATCGATTTGTGTGATTGGCTGATTCATGGCGGTTAGGTATCTCACCCAGCACAGATATACGCCTCAGTAGTGCATCTCTGTCATCAACTGCTGAAATGTACATGGCATTCATTTGTTCTTTCTCCTCAGACAGGCTGCTGCAGTGCTTCTTCAGCTCTTCTTTATCAACAAAGGCTTTGACAAACAAGAGCAGAAAAGCTCCCAGCAGCCCAACAAAAAATATAGCTCCGAAGCCTGAGGATTCAGAAAACATGATCAATTGCTTTGAGGAAATACGAGGTACTAAACATGTTAACATCAGGACAACTGAAAATCCAAAGAAAACAAACAGTGGTTGATGGGGAAACACATGGCGATTCTGTACCTTTTTTGGAGTCTCTAAATGAGCCGAATCGGTTTACTCTGTGAGCATCCTCCTCAAGGACCTCCATTATAGGGTATTCCAGAATGGACTCAGTGCCTGCTGATAGAATGTCCCTCACCAGTTTCTAGAACCTATTTGAACAGTTGACTAAAAGAATGAGGGAAACCATGGCGGACTTACACAAAACATGGCACAAAAACGTCTTTCAGGGAGCAACTAACAGTCATCACGCTATCTTTATTCTGCAGACTTGGCAAGACATGGTGCAACTTCTGATAAGGGAATGGGTGATCATGGGTGGAAGAGTCCAGATGACAGGTTTTACACCAGTATGAATGATTGTACCAATCATTTGTTTTTTTGAGTGGCAGTCCAGCTGAAATTGAGAAATGGCATAAGGCATTATTTTTTAAATGTTTGTGTATACATTGTAAGACCTTCAAAGTGCTTGGAGATTTCTTTCATATACTGGAATTCAATGAAACTATCTTTCTTTGATCAATCTTTTGGTATTTTGGGATAGTCTAGGAATACAAGCATACAAAACTCTTTGTTAGGTGCAGTACTTCAGTCTTCTTTTTTGAGATGAGTGCAACTATGATTGCAGGAGAGTGCTCCCCCTAGTGACTATGTCTGGTATTAGCCTAAATTATGAAGCCATTCGACGTTACTTTCATCGTGCAAGTTTTTATTCAACCAGTACAATGAAGCTATTTATTTATTTATGTTCTTAAAAAGTTGTTTATGGCTAATGATTATGCTGCTAATTGATTATTTTTCTTGTCAGGAGGCCTGCCTTGCTGTTCAATGGTGTTTCTTTCCACCTCCCGGTATTTTGGATTCCTTAGGATTTGCATATTTTGTTTGGTTATTCCCCCTAGGCTGACTTTGCACAACACTTATTATTCTTTAATAAATTATTCTATTAGGAATTTTGTGCATGGTCTCCACATTATGTAGCCTGGTTTGAGCCACCAGTGTTACAAAACTAACTACTAACTAACTAACTAACTAACTAACTAACTTAGCCTACTAAACAACAACAAAAAACTGGCCAGCCTTTTGGTGCCAACTCCAACCTAAAGTGACAAGTTATGAACCAGTTTTTGTTTGGTTGTTGCAAATGGGTACATGAACCTATTCACTGTTGGTGGAAAAAGTCAATACAAAGGAGTCATATTATCTTTTTCTCTCACATGCACTCTTTTCTGACAACCGTATATGACATGACATGATTTCTCATAAGTTTGGTCTGATGATAAGTGTTTCATTTTCATTATTTATACAAAAGGATGGATATATGTCTGTTGTGAAGGATGCATTAGTGAACGAATAGATGTGATCCCATGTGTCTGCATCATAGAAAGATACGAGACCTTGCTCATAATTCACAAACACCCCAATAGCCTGTGGTGACTCCTCCAGAAAGAGGGTTACAGTCTCGTTGTCTATTGCTGTGTACATCTCGTCTCTCAGCCATATTTCCCAGTATCCATACTCTGGAGATACTGTAATATTCCCTTTCCTTTCCACAGATTGAGCGGCGATTCCTAAATCCCAATCCAAGGTCCCAGTCACATCCACCTCGAAATAGAATCTTCCAGAAGAGAATCCCTCTTTTCCCAGGGCGCAGCTCACCGAGTCAAACCGCTCCGGGTTGTCAGGGAGATCCTGTAGTATGTCTTCGTATCTCATTTGTTTGCGGTCAGAAGACAGGAAAAGACCAGGATACGCTGTATCAGGGTCCAGGGTCACGTCAGCTAGGAGAGGAATTATAGATGTTCTTGTCATGCAACTGTGTCTGAGAGAAATCTACATCTGCTAAGGAATTACAGTAAGTATTTAGAATGAATGGCTTCAGTTGGAATAACATAAGTGCAAAAACAATCATGGATGTTTAAATAATAATGGTGTATGTTACTTGGTTGGCAGACAACCTCCCACCTACCCACACCCCAAGTGACAAAAAATTACTTATCCAAATTTATTAATCAATTTTATAATTTAAGAAAATGAAAATGACAGTAAGTAAAGATTATAACAGGCTAAATTACTTGAACATAGCCTACCTGCATATACTTTGATCTCCAGCATTGATTCTGTGAATAAAGTAATTGCGTATTACATATCCATGATTTTTTTGCTTTTATTTTATAGGCAGTTGGGTAGATGCAACCAACATGGCAAAATTCCTTACAGCCAAGAAATCTAGTCCATACAGTCATTCATCTTGGGAATTGGATTTGCCTACATCTTGATAAATGTGAGACTGATCTATATCAGGATACTAATGTAATGCAGTTTTGAGTAAATACTTCATTAATAAAGGTCAAAGATGTAATTAAATTAGCAGAGGTTTTTATCTATCCTACTTCTTGTGATATTTTAACCAACAGCAAAGATTCCACAAGAATATGCACACATTAAAGGAAAAATCCGGAGAGAAATAAACACGTAGCCCTACTGTTTTATAGTGCCAAGCGCTATCATAGCCACCTCAATCACTAGATTTCATGCAACACAGACTGAGATAGCGAAACGGCAGTTAACTGTAACAGAATGGGGCATTTCAAAACTAAAGCAAATTGATTGATTTCGTTTTTAACATGCGTCATTCAGTTAGTGTTTGCTGCCGTTTCGCAAACTCGGTGTACGATGCACAAAATAAATTAGATAATTGAGGTGGCTTTCAGTAGCGCTTAGCAGCATAAAACAGCAGAGCTACGAGTTGATTCACTCCGGATTATACCTTTAAATTGATTAAAAATAATTTTCTCACCCAACACTGATATTTGCATCAGTAGTTCATCTCTCTCGTCAGCAACAGTGCTGTACATGGCCTTTACCCGATCTCTCTTATCTGACAGATTGTTGCAGAGTGACTGAAGTTGTTGTTTGTCAATAAAAGCCTTTGCAAACAAAAGCAAGAGAGCCCCGAGTAGCCCCACAAAACATAAAGCCAGGAACCCTGAGGACAAACAGGGAAAGAGTAGGTACTAAGCACATTCACAGAAGGATAATTGCAGAAAGTGCAGAGAAAATCCAGCATGAGAAAGTCCACTGTGAGTCAATCCAGTGGTAATCCAAGTTTGAGGTCAATGAGTGCTGGCTCAGAAAATTTTATGCAACATTGACTGAATAGTAAAATAAGTGGCAACCCAACGGTGCATAAAATGAAACTTAAAGTGAATTTCTGTGCCCCATAGTGTCCGCTGCCAATTCACTATTGAGTTTAGGGTTTAAAATTTTCTTATTCTTTTTCCTAACCACAGGCAGCAGTTGAACTCAAACATAAGGCTATGGATTGATTGACAGCAGATTTAGACACAGGGTTTCTAGGCTAGATTTCTACCCCCCAAAAAAAACCCTAAAACGAACAAAAAACAAACATGACAACATAATGAACTGTCAATGGGGAAACAGATGCTGATTGTGTAATAGTTAATAGGAAAAGATGTAAAAAAAAAGTTGCAAAAGTTGAATAGATAATACAGAAAATTGAAGAGAAAAGGCAAAGAGACTTGCTTCGCAAGAGACTTGATTCTGATTATATAGGCCTACCTTTTTTTGAGTCTCTAAATGAGCCGGATCTATTTGCCGGTGCCCTGTGAGCATCCTCCTCGGGGCCCTCCATTAGTGGGTGTTCCAGAATGGAATCAGGGCTTGCTGATAGAATGTCCCTCACCAGTTTCTAGATCCACTGTGAACAGCTGCCAAAGGGTAACAAGATATGGAGGACAAAAAAAAAACAAAAAACACAGACTGCTGCAGTGTTTTGTTGCATGATGTTTTTCAATCAGTCGTCGTATTATCTTTATTCCACAGACAATTTGGCAAAGTGTGGTGCAACTTCTGATAAGGGAATGGGAGGTCATGGGTGAAAGACATTGACTTGTTTAGCACCAATATGACAGACATTATACTGCACCATGTGAGGATGAGGTGACTGACCTTAAAATGAAGTGCATGACAACAACATGACATTGACCTTAAAATCCTTTGACGATGTATATTCAAGGGACAATTGATATTTAGACATTCATGATCAAGATCAGGTAACATGTTTAAAAGAATATTCCACCTTTTATGAAATTGGGTTATTCACAGTCTTACCTGGAGTTACGTATGTGGGTAAAGGCACTTTGGTCTGAATGCATGCGTTTTCCTGGCAACCCCAACTTTAGCATTAGCTTAGCTGGTATATAATGTTGCCAAAGAGTTGCTATCTGCACTGAGACCAAAATGCTATTACACATAAAGTATGTGTAACTCCAGGTAAGGGGGGTGAATAATCCGTTTTCATAAAAAGGCAGAGCACTCCTTTAAAACAGAAATGGCAATGCTTTGTTGAGTTATCGCCATTCTGTCTTTCACATTTATAAAAAGATTGGGCATGATTGCTGAGTCATGCAGGCATGGACTGGCCGGCATACAGGGCAATGCCCAGTGGGCCGATGGCCATTTTTTGGCCGGTGCTGTCATAATTTATTCACAATTTTCTTGAAGGATGTTGAGCTAGTCCCGTTAAATCTCTAATGTTCCTGCAATGAGTCCAACTTACAATATTATTTTAGCTTGCCATGAAGTTATTTTCTAATAAATTTACGGTGGGCCGCCATATCCAAAAATGTCGGGCCATTTTTTTGTCCCAGTCCAGCCCTGGAGTCATGTCTTGTGAAACAGATGCTTTGTGAGCAATTTATGACAGTTGCTGAATGTGTTATGTTATGTACTCACTCCTCTAAGTCTTATGGAAATCTTTATAATTGTAACATTATAGACTCTAGCAGTGAATAGAAGGGAGGCCAAAAGCTGATCCTCAAAATAATTGAGAAAATGAATTAATCAAAGAATACTACATTACATTATAACAAAGAAGAATGAATCAGGATAAGGACTGTTGTGTAAAATGAGGGGACCAAAAATGAAGCGCAAAGTCAATCAAAAGTTAGCCTGACACGCCAGACCGCTAGGGGTACGTCTAGAGTTCTAGGCTAATCAAAAGTGGGACAAACGAAAATAAAAGCTTTGAAAGAACAGTCAGAGCAGGCCTCTTATCACATCAGGGCACCTAGGCAAAGTATATGGCACCAACAGAGGTACACAGCACGAGTGGTTAAATAAAAAATATAAATTTATTTATTTATTAATTTTTCAATCAATATTTACGAGTGACTAAGGTAATTTTCTGTATAGACTTTTCTGTCAGTGTTGATCACACAATTTTTTCTCCAAATTCTGCTTCTTGGCATTGGCATTCAGGATTCCCCTTTGTCCTCTCTTTGTCCAGGTCTTCTTGCTGTGTCTTGATCTCTGTGTCTGACATGTTGCTGTTTGATATAGGATAGCCTACTATAGGGACTGTCCTTCCCCACCTAAATGGTGGCTATGCCCAAAATGCAGACAAAATACCACACGACAGGAGGTTATCTGCATAAACCATTTGTCTTTTTATTCGGAACTTAGTACAAGTGTGAAGTAATGTGTCTCTGTTCTCTCCTTCCTCTATTGAACAATGCAACTGAATGCAGTGCGATCTGGCCTGTTAGAATGCAAGAGAGGGTGCCCCCTAGTGAGCATCTTTGGTATGAGGGCACCCCCAGGGCTGGGCCTGTTGTTTTATTTAATCATACAATCCTTGAAAAAATCAGACAGATAAATAGATAAATATTCCTGTTTTTTCTTTTAGCACATTCATTCACAAATGTCACTGCATAAAACTATTAAAACATATTTTCATGATGAACTGAATGATAAATGCTCATTTTATGAGCAGACCTTAATTAATAGGCTACTATGCAAAAAATATTTTGTGTGGCATAAATATATCATGCATTTTACCATAATGTTTACAAGTTTAAACCCATGCCAATGCTGACAACATGTAAGTTAGAAGAACCAGTGGTTTGGTGGGGTTGGCATCTTCACCACTTGCAGTGTCCTACTTTCAACTTGACATTAAAAACCACATAGGCACTCCGTTCACAGACAAGTTTCACTTAATAAACTATTTGCAGTTTAGTATGAATATCACCTGGGCTGTAGGCATGATTCCTTATTTAATGCCAAGACTGCTTCACATGGTGTTTCTTCTGCATTCAACTTCAAGTCAAGGCAAGTAAGTCTTACTATGAAAACAAACTGTATTAAAACCACTGGGGTAATTTGTTTTAGATTTTAAATTGTACATCAAATTTGGTCTAATTCTTATCACTTGTGATTAGCCTGTAATATCAATATACCACAAGCACACACATATTTGCCATTTAGATTACCAACAAGCCTACTTATTAACATGCATATTAAATAGGCATGTTTGTAATTACCAAACACTTATTGCTATCTTTTATTATGGCATGTCAGAATCATGGCAACAGTTCTGCTTGAGCAGCTTATCAAATGTTGAGGGAAGAGTAACACCAGATGGAGCAAAACCCTTGACAGCCATGACCAGTCCACCAGAAAGGACAGTGGATGGACAGACTGTAGATTATGTGAGGGAAGATTACAGCTGGACAGCAAAGGCTGATACCGGAAACCTACCAATGACAACCAACAGTCCAGGTATTTGCACTATGTTCACTGACTCATGAGATACCTCACAAATATCCTGTAACATATTAAAAGCTATCTTTTTTTCTTATGCTCTAGATGGTTTTATTTGGGTGTTTGAACCAGAATGTTTTATAGGCTATATAGAAACCTTGGTGATGGTCACACTTTTACATTGCTTAGCTATTTTTCACATTGGCACCTGCTGCTATCCATGTGAAACGTAAATATTTTTAAACATCTTTGGCACGTGATCATGATCTAGGTTGCTGTACTCATGGCGCGCAGAATTTAGATGTCTTAAAAGAAGACATGAGTGTGCGCTAAATTCTGTATAAAGTTGACCTCGCCTGGCAGCACCCCCAAGAGTGTGCACTTTTACATTGTTGACTATTTGGAAGTATCATAAAATCTAACCATCCAATCATTTTTAAATGTTAATTCTTTTACATGTCAACAAGATGGTGTTAACACGTAAGTCTTTCTTTATTCCTTTCTTTTTGCTGTATCTCAATGTAGTATGTAGGGCAGGCCTACTGTATACCAGCCTACACCACTCTTTCCTAGACCCACACTATTTAGGCTACCTTTTGCTAAAACAAAGCAGATGCTTGTGAGTTTCTTTGTCATTTTGCGATTCTTTGCTTGCATGATTTATCAAAAAAGACCTGTGGACACAAATGTGGAGAAAAGGGTAAAAACAGACAAATCTCATGGAGGGACACACTTCACAATTGTGACCAGTTCACCAGAGAAGACTAATGTACCAGGGGACATAATGCCTGATGCAACTGATTACATGGAGGAAAATTGGCCCAAAGAGACTGATACTGTATACCTACCAACGACAATTAGCAGGTATTTGCACTGTAATGTTCTCTGTGTCTTGGCATATAGGCTATTAATTGCTTTTTGAAGCTACTTTGATTAATGTTGTAATACACACATTAATATAACAGGGCAACATCAGAACTAACATCTATTTTGATTGGAAATATGTTGGCATAAGATTGGGGTGATCATCTAATCAATCTGCAAACAAGTAGTGTAATTGCTTAAACTAAGTGCTAAGTACTGTAAAGTACTAGTACTGTAAAGAGAAAATTCATTTTATCTCCTAAATAGCAACAATTTATATTTAATATGAACGAAACAATAACCAAAAAGCTCTTTTTTACATATTAATAAGAGAGTGATAGGCCTGATGTAAGCATTCTTTTTAATTTCATTTTTATGATGTGATATTCAGTTCGTTAAATGTATAACTTGATTTATTCTCGGCCACCACAGGCAAATTACAGATGGTCCACCACCATTGACAAAGAAAAGTAAAGGCTAAGGATCAATAAGTTTACATTTCTAACATACGGTCTCTACGGACATTTGTTAGGCCCCAGGCAGGTAGGCAGAGTCCATGAGGCGTGGATCTGCCCAAGGTTTCTTCCAAAAAACGAATTAGTAAAGCCAAGGGAATTTTTCCTTGACCCTGTCACTCATGGATGCTTCCCGTACTGTCTGTAAAGCGCCGCGAGACCCCACGTGGCGGCCGACCCTGCACCAGGAGCCCCGTGCGCCGCGCATGCATCAAATTGAATTGAATTGAATACAGTAGGCCTACATTCGACATAAGGCCTACATTCATCTTTAAAGAGAAGGTATGCTTCCGGAGTGTTTGTACACTGTGTGTCAAGTACCAAAATCTAGAAGTCACAGAGGTGTGCATGTGCCAATAAGGATACATTCTTGTCACACACTTGGAGTGCACTGAATAAGCATGATATGAGCATGGAATTGTACCTCTGGCCTTTGATTGATAGTCCACAGTTATTTAACACGCTGACTGATATTTTACACAGGGCAATCGTGTGGAAACCCACCAAACCATGTGGTAAGTATTCAAACATGACACAGTGTGAGTGATACTGTGCCCTTATCAGTTTAGATCACATATCATTTCATCAGTCAAAAGAATACGATTTTACATCATATACTGTACATGTTTCTCAAGGAATTTGGAGGATCTTCATTAATATTGCACAGTTTAAAGTATGTTAAGGGGTATCAAAGCACATTTTCATATAATGGCATTTTCAGTAATAGCTGTCTGTTCCATATTGTATCAGAAGATCCTAATGCATCCTCTTTTTAGGCCCTATCTGCTGCAGTAAATACTCTAAAATTATTCCGCCATTGATGCATATAAAAAGTTTCACAGAACAGACAGTAGGATGCTGTCGAATTCCTGCAATCATGTAAGTTAACCTGCTACACTCCTAAAACTGTAAAAAAAAAACAATATACTATCATCTGTCAAGCATCTGAATTTTAAGGACCACTCAAATGTATTTTTTGTAATGTTTTCAATGTGACCCCCCCCTACAGATTTGAAACTGTGAAGGGAAGAACGATCTGTTTACCCCCAGATGATCGTCAGGTACCATTTCTACTAATGCAGTTGGGAAAAGAATCATAAAGGATTTAATTTTTTTAATTACCCAGCTGAAAAGGCATTATTTGACCGTGTATTGACCTTTACCTCTTTTGGCCTTGTATTGAAATAAAAAATAGCAAAATCAGGAACATATTTTGCCGTGTTCTTATTTTAAAATCCCTGATAACTCTTGATTGTGAAAATTTGTGATTGCTCACCACCCTGAAAGAAAGACGAGCACTTCAACAAGACAAGTCTACTCTACAGTACAGCAACAGAAAACTTGAAAACGTATACATTTTGATATTTAGGCTACAAACAGACCCAAACAGCCTTAGTTTTTTTGCTCAGTGTTGAATTGTCAATAACGCCCACAAGGGGGACTCTTTCCCAAAGTTCACTTTTGTTTTAACCTTTTTTAAAATTAAAAACAGAAGGCACATATTAAATTCACTTATCTTAGTCTATATAAACATAGGCATCTAAAGAAATTTGAATCTTTAACACCTCATTTCAGTCGTTTTTCCTCATGTCTTTCTGGTACAAAAATAGGCAACTGATCACACTACTAAAATATTACTCAAGAAGATATCAAATGGATATTACAAATGGTACCAACTAGAGCTGGCAAAATTAATACTATAACTGCAGTGATTAACCAACATAAGGAAGAATATAGTCTTTAATCGTACAATACAGCCATAAAGTGAATTATTTCATTGCATTCCATTTATACTTTAGCAATGTATGAGCCAGTTGGTGTCAGTGCTCTGTCAGTTTAGTCTGCTCCAGTTTCTTTTTGACCCCGGCACACTTGAGGATGAGCTCGGCGTGCCTCCGCTTGAGCATCTCCAGCCTCTGTTCCAGGGTGTCGGAGGCGTCCACCTTCTCCTCAAAGTCGCGCAGCAGCGTCTCATTCCCCAGCAGGCCACATCGCTGGCGTAGCCGCAGATTGTCCATGCGCAGGCCGTCGCGGGCCTGCTTGGTCCTTGTGAGTGTGTCCCTCTTTTGGGCCACCAGGGCATCTACGTCAGCCAGCTGCCCCCGTTTGGTCTGGTTCTCCACCTGGACAAACTGCAGCTTCTCCTTGACGTGCGTGAGCACCTGTACAGTGCTGGTGATCTTCTTGCGGAGCTTGAGCAGCTCCTCGTTGCGCTCCTCGATCTTCTCATTGTACGTCTGGTTTTCGATCTTCAGCTGCTCAAAGTCAATCAGGTGCAGGCCCTCAGCTAGCTCCTCCTTAGCGCGCAGCTCTGCCTCCAGCTTGTTCGTCTTGTTTTTGAGCTTGATGTTTTGTAGACGCACGGCCACCAGTTCGCTTTCACGACGATGCTCAGTCGCCTGAATCTGTTCCACCTCAGCCTGTGCAGCCTGTTTGCCCAGACGCCGGCTCAACACGGTCACTGCCACTGCACGCTTTTGCTCCATGAAGGTGTGCCACTCCCGGTCTACCTGCTCCAGTTTGGCCTGCACCTGTTTCCGCAGCTCCTCAGCCTGCTGCTGGTGGAGCTCAGAGTCATGCTGGTACTGGTTCTTTAGGTCGCCCATTATGTCGATGTACTTCTGGAAACGTTGCTCTTGGTCCGACACAGCCTTGTCTCTCTCCCGTTCGGGCTTGGCCTCGTCGCCGGTCTTGCGTCTGAAGTACTCCACAAGTTTGAACTGCAACTGGACATTATGCTGGCTCAACTTTTCTTTCTCATTCTGAAGCTCTGTCAGAACTTCTATGTAATCTATGCCAGGATCTTCTTCTTCTGCCTCCTCCTCCTCCTCCTCCTTAACCTGTTCAGGGCTCTCCGGAGTGCTTCTTTCTCCCTCTGGTGTTCCAGGGTCTATTCTTGGAGGCCCATTCTCATCATCAGTGGTGTCATCCTCAGATTCTCCAATGCTTCCTTCACGTGACAGTGGTTCACCTATAAGGGGCTCTATTTCAGGACCCTCACCCTCTTCAAATGTTACACTTGTTGGTAAAACAATATCTTCTCCCACATTTTCTTCTTCATTTCCTTTGTGCAGCTCTGAAGTTGCAGAGTCATCTTCAACATTGTTTAATGGTCCCTCTTCCTCTTCTGTGATTTGATTTAGGTCATCTGTGCCTTTATTTTGTTCTTTTTCGACATCTTCAAGTATGGTATTTTCATTTGCGTTGATTGATTGCTCTCCTTCAGTGTTTTCCTCTGAAACTCCCACAGTACCAGACTGGACATTTTCGTCAGCTTGAGTTTCACCAGCAATTTCATTTTCTGCTCCATCCATGTTAAGTTGGAACTTAAAAACAACCTAGCAAAGCGAAACAGGGACATTTAAATACTCGGTTTAAGAATGTAAAATAATGCAGCAAAAATATTTAAACATGCGCTATTTTATAAGTCTACTTTACCTAAATAATCGTGTGTTTCATCCGCTGACAGGTAATGGTAGGACTCTTCAATGAAACCATTATGTTTTAGAGTTGTCCTGGAAACTGCGTGAGTTGGCCTATCAGAGACGTTCGCGCTGTTTTCATTAATATTAATGAGACGCAGCACTAGCTGACCGGAGACACTCCAGTACGCATGCCCTCCCTGCGAGGCACTGCTGCTTCCAACAACAAGCAGAAGCCAGCAACATGGCCGACCTGGGGAAGAAGTATTGCGTGAACTGCCTAGCAGACGTTACAAATCTGCGGCTTCGCTGTACGGATTGCCAGGATATAGAACTTTGTCCGGAGTGTTTCTCTGCGGGCGCCGAAATCGGTAATCACCGACGATGGCACGGCTACCAGTTAGTAGATGGCGGGCACTTTACCCTGTGGGGTCCCGAAGCGGAGGGAGGATGGACGAGCAGGGAAGAGCAGTCGCTACTCGATGCGATCGAGCAGTATGGCTTTGGAAACTGGGTAAAATGCATATTTCTCTCATTTAAAAAATATGAAATTAGCAGTGCAATGCAATATCTAAAGTCATCAACCACGAACTCTAGTAGTTTGGCGTGTATTTGTGGTTGCAGTAACATTAACGCAAGCTGTCAAAATGCAACGAAGGTTGGGTCAATATCAGTAACGTTAACGTTACTCTTATCGTTACGTTAAGTTATCGTAACATCAAATCAATTGCAGGAGTTTACTCGAAGAAAAACACTTTTGACCCAGTTTTCCGGTCAACAGACGAGAGTATTGCTATTGACGTGTTGATTTTTGTTTAGTGGGTAACGTTAGGTCAAAAGATATAGCTAACTTAAATGACTTCCCTGGTGGAAAAAAATAGTTCATTTTAATGCTAGCTAGCTCTGGAAACCATTGACTTTATTTGTGTTGCATGCATTTTGAACAACTTGTCTAACTGCACTGAATTACAGTAAGCAACAGATGGCTTCATTTTTGTCGCCAGAAGTGCTGTGATCTGTCATCAGTTTTAGATATGTTATTTATGATACAGATATGAAGTTGAAAACATTTTATTTTGTAGGAGGATATGACTGCTCCTGGCAGGACTGCTCAAGAGGTCATGGACCATTATGTTACCATGTACATCCATGGCAACCTGGGGAAGGCCTGTATACCGGACAACATCCCCAATCGTGTGACTGACCACACCTGCCCAAGTGGGGGTCCCCTGTCCCCAAGTCTGACCACCCCGCTTCCTCCACTGGACATCTCTGTTGCCGAGCAGCAGCAACTGGGCTACATGCCACTACGAGACGACTACGAGATCGAATACGACCAGGAGGCCGAGAAGCTGATCAGTGGGCTGTCCGTCAACTATGACGATGAGGACGTGGAGATCGAAATGAAGCGGGCACATGTGGACATGTACGTGCGGCGACTCCGCGAGCGCCAGCGCCGCAAGAACATTGCACGCGACTACAACCTTGTGCCCTCCTTCCTCGGGAGGGACAAGCGGGACAAAGAACGGGATGGGCGCCCCAGCTCGGGGTTGGCAGGAACTGGAGCTGGGGCAGGTGGCGCTGGGACAGGGGCTGGCAGTGGCGGTGCTGGAGGAGGAGCTGGAGTGATTGGCGGACTTGGAGCCCTTCCCTCAGGAGGGGTGGGCGCCACAACTGGCACAGCGGCCCCAGCGGCGGCAGCAGCGCCCAAACGAAAGATCACCAAGGAGGAGAAGGAACAGCGAGTGAAGCTGCGTCCGCTCTGCCAGCTGATGGCGCACCGCGAGTTTGAGGAGTTCTTCGAGAACCTGCACAAGGAGCGCGTGCTGCGCGCCAAGGTGCGTGAGCTGCAGCGCTACCGCCGCAACGGCATCACACGCCTCGATGAGTCGGCCGAGTACGAGGCCGCCCGTCACAAACGCGAGAAGCGAAAGGAGAACAAAAGCGTGACCAAACGCGGCAGCAGTGGAGGAGGAGGAGCAGGTCAAGGAGGCGGCGGAGGAGGTGGTGGTGGTGGCGGAGGGGGTGGAGGTGGAGGCACCTGCCCCGGAGGAGCGGGCGGCATCAAAGAGGAGGGTAAAGATGGCGAGTTTTCCGCCATCGAGAATCTCTCGGGCTTCGAACTGCTATCCGACCGCGAGAAGGTGCTGTGCAACTCACTCAACCTCTCGCCAGCACGCTACCTAACTGTCAAGACCATCATCATCAAGGACCACCTGCAGAAGAGGCAGGGGATCCCTTCCAAGAGCCGACTGCCCAGCTACTTGGACAAAGTGCTGAAAAAACGCATACTGAGTTTCCTCACGGAAAGTGGCTGGATATCCCGGGATGCGTCCTAACATCCTGGAAAATGGACAGGTTTTTTTTTTTTTGTTTTGTTTTGTTTTTCTTCATCACCCCCCCCTTTTCATATTCTTGTGTCACATTTAAGATGGAGGGGGCAAATTGCTGGACACTAAACTACATGCAGTCCTTCTTGAGATGTCCAGTGATTGTATTCACTGATGTGCAGTCAAGAAACAAAAGATGCTCCCTGATTTTCTCTCTTTCTTTATTTAAGAAATGAGAGAGAGACAAAAAAAAATCCGGCCCTTAACCTGAAATGAACAATGAAGCCTATATATTTTATACTGTACAACAGAGTTAGACTTAGGCTATATTTCTATAAAAAATGATTCCCTTCTACATTCATTTTGCCAAGGAATCTCACAAACGAATTAAGGTTTATACGCATTTGACTGGGCAAGCACTTTTTGCTCATTCAGTCATCCTGATGGTAGGGTTTAGAGGGGAGGGCATTCTCCTGATTAAACAATGATGTCAGATTCTGATGTCCTGAAGAACCGAACGATCTGTGTATGGCAGCTAACCTTACCAGGCTACACTGCTTAATGGTGCCAATTTGTCTTCACCTTTCGAATTTTAAGTGTGTCATGTTATGTGTGTGTGCGGGGACAAACAAATCCACAAGAACAATAACAACAACAACAACAAAACACAATTTTGTCCATCTCCCTCTCAGGTCTCCCATCACACAGTTCGGATCAAATCGACAGCCACGCTGTCGTCTGCGTCGTCTTGTGGGGCTTCAAAGAAGCACAGAGTTCTCTTCTTTTGCCGTGATGTGCATGTCCTCTTTCTTTGCTCTTTCCAGTCTCATAGTTTGTCCACTGACTCTCTGAGTTGAGTTGAATTGAAGTGAACTGAATATGGATGATTGTGGGGTTTGTCCATTATGTTTGGAAGTGTGGGTGCTGGAGTTGTTGGCACGTATGGTTCAAGTGCTGTGTTGCAATTTCTTGTGGAAAAAAAAAACAAACAAAAAACAAACAAGACATGAGCATGTTTACCCTTTCCTGCTGATGCTCAGTGTATTTGTATGTGTGTGAGTGTGTTCTAGACCTTGCGTGAACTGTCGTTAGCTGGATTCGCAGTTGGTCTAGCTGGCTTTATTAATATTGTAAAATCACTGTTATGGACGCATTGATAAATCTTTTGTTGAGAGTCTATTGTCCAGAAGATAAATAATAGGTCCTGCCACTGTGATAAGTGTTGTGAGAGAGAAGCTAAAGGCTCGATAGTCAGTCCACAGGCGCTTAGATACCAGTGGACGCACACGGAAGTGTATGTTTGTGTGTACAAAAAGAACAGTGTTGCTTATTTTCAGGAATAATGGCAGTGAAAACTAGTAAGAAGAAGTGTGCATGTGTTGAAAGCACCAGCTTTGACCCCTTTGCTAATATATTTTTTTGCTGTTTTCAGTGAAGCATCATTCAGATGACACATATTTTTTTGCCTTAGTGTACACATATGTATTTAATACGGACCACTGATATGTTGGTGAAACTTCTGAAATATTCTGGCTCACATAGAGAAAATGAAGCACTACTAATCGATTCAAATATCTGAGATGTTGACAGCAGATTGGAATATATAAAACGGGGGAAAGTAATGAGAACGTGAATGGGACAGATATAAGATGAAGGATGCTTTTGCAGTCCTTTATATGTTTTGCAGATTTTAAGCCTGAAGAGTATTGATATTTGGCCAGTATTCTGTGCTGTGAAAAAAACAAAAACAAAAAAACCCAAGAAAACTTGACTCTCCAGGATCACAGTAAGAGCTTTTGTCGGTGAAGTGGTGCAGCCAAAGCATCGACCTAAAATCTAAATCAAGTTCCTGTTAGTAGTAACCCCCCCCCAATGGTGGAGAACACAAGGCCTTTCTGCCTCCCACTCCTTCTTGTACATCTATCAAAGCATCCATCCAAAACATTTTCATTAGCCTCAGACACAAAACAGCAAGACCCCCCCCCTTTAAAGTGGCGCTCTAAAATCAAAGGAAGGGATGTAGTTTATTGTATCGACAATTTGAAGAGTGAGGGTTAGAGAAATCTAGTCCCTTCCTTTTTTCCCCCTCTCCCTGGCAGCCTTCTGCTGTCAGGCACTCTTTGTATGCCTTGTTCGGTGTAGCTGACTCGACCCCATTTAAATGTAAATAGCAAATTGACTAGCTACAGCGCGCCAGGGTGACTGAGGAATACAAACGAGACTCTCGGGGTCTGGGGGAGTGATTTTTTTTTTTTTTTTAAATATCGTTTTTCTCTCATCGCTTTCATAAGTAATATTGCTGAACACACTACTGGTCTTAACCTCCCCATCCAACCACACACACACACACAAACAGCTTTTCATGTCCGTCATGTATTTGAGGAGAGGTTTTCTGAGGGAGAAACCAGGTTGATCTCTTCTCTGCTGTCTATTTCTTTGCCACATTTGCTGGAACCTTGACCAATCCACTTACCCTTGACAAAGGTGTTGTTTAAAAAACTGTTTGTGAAAAAAAAGACATGTTGTAAGCAGCTGAAGGCATTACCGCTATAGACTTGGTGCTTCCAGATTTAATAGGGTCACGGGGGGGAACCTTGTCAATTCAGGTACCTGTATTAATCAAGACTTGTATGAAGACCTTTAGGAAAAACCGAAATCCTGTTCAAAAATGTCTATAGTTATGCGTTGTCAATATCATGCCAAACCTTTCAGATCTTATCTTTCGTTCAGTGTGTTGGGATCTGGCTCAGTTGGCCCAGCATGAAAAGTAGCTGAACATGATCAAAGTTGATCAAAGATGCTTCAAACCAAACATATCCCATCTTTTTTTTCTGATATTTACCCAATTTTTCTTTTTTGTTTGTTTGTTTGTTACAGGGCCAGGTTTAAAAACAGGATTTCTGAAATTCTTAGCAAAATTCTATCGGCTATACAACTGTACATTTTATTTTGGTGGGACTTATTGTGTAGTCTTTCAGTGAATGTAAATAATGTTTTGAAACTGAAATATTTGAGAGAGAAATGGGATACTCAAAACAATGACCTGTGAAATGTAAAGTATTTTATTTCGAGAGCGGTTTTTATAACTTTTGTAAGGAAAAAACAAAACAACTGAGAGCGATGTATACATTTACAAGATTTGTTTTCCTGTCCTGTATGTTGTCCTGGCATGCAGTTAAGTTGTTTTTATGTACCTGTAGTATGCTCAGCATTGGTAGTGGTTGAAGCTGTTCCCTGGGCTGTTTCTCTGCCCTGCATTTTGTGATTGCACATTGCAATTTGTTTGCGTCAACCTCGTTTTGTATTAAAGTGCTCATACTTTATTCTGATGTTGCGGTCAGACTGTCCTTGCATCCATTGTGTTTTTCCTGCTTTTAGTTCTACTTTTTTCAACTATGTAGTAGCCATATCTACACCTAGCTTACAGGTTTTTTTAGTATGGTTCCCAACTATCTCAGAAATCAGAATAAAATCATTGTTTTGTCACACATTAATCATATGATATGTCAAAGTCTAAGGAAATTGTACGTTTATAAGATTTTAATAGATTCATCATATTTCTATTGGTAAAACATTGATTAGTAGACATGCTAGTTATGGTTTCAATAGGTTTTTACTTCATTTATTTTCTAAAATAATTATTATTCCAACGCAATGATTCCATTAAAAATTTACTTTTTGTCACATCTGCAACACCAGTGAAATACCATGGTATTGTTTGAAGTGAATGATTACATGAATATTAAGCATTTGCTCTTTTTGGCTGTAGAATTGTGAATGAAACATAACATGGCATTTCACGTTTGCATGGCCCCAATGTAAATGCTCCTCATGTCACAAGTCGTGTCAGGAACAAGGTTGTTTGATATTTCTGACTTTATTTCTATAGGCTTTTCAGGTTTCATCACATGTGCATACATTTGTTTTTGTACAGTCCAGTTATTGAACAGCAGACACAATCCCTTGTCATGGTCTCGTACGTATGGATCTTCAGGCTCTATTACAGATAAGGAAAATATTACATCAAACAAAAAAAAAAAAAAACGCAATTTAAGAGATCTTGGGGCACTTTGAAGGAATTATGTCAGTGATGGTGTTTGTGGTGCCAGCCCAATAGGTCACTCTTGGAATGTTTCCAGAAAGTATGGCTGTGCAAGGGCAACCAACACATCAGAAAATAAAACGATATCACTTAATGACTGTTACATGTGGGTGGCAACTACTGAGTGATGGTGTTGAATACAGATGTTTGAAACAATTACCTCTAATTGACAAAGGAAACATCTTTGTTGAGGACAATGGTAGTAATTGTGCATTTTTTTTGTGCAATTTTTCTAATTTAAAAGGCAAATAATATGTTAGGCTTCAGAGAATGAAACAATAGCTTGGCTCACTGTCGTAAACTTTCTGGTTTACCAAAATCTTCACTTTGAATTTCAGGTGACAGCTTTCAAACATAAGACACTAAAATCAAAGTGGACATGGTTTCTCCAGTTGAAAAAGGTCCATGACCATACATTTGTCAAACCAGAAAAAAAAAAACATGTCTCAGAAGTTAAACGGCAATCTGACATTTGAGTGGGTTTGAGAACCATTTTCCCTAAAGGTAATGCCTCAATCCAAAATCCTGGGTTTTCCTGAGGGCTCTTACTTTATAACCCTATATCATGAAATATGGCTGGTCTAGACAACACAAACAAACATACATCATCCTGAATAGAAGAAACATATCCCAAACATATGTCCTCCTAAATGAAAAGAACACTGCTATGTTCACATTCTCAGAAAATTAGCTTCTGGATTGACATCTGATCTGCAATCAGTGAGATGGCCAAAAGACCTTGGAAAGCACAGCACTTCTCAAGGACAAAACTTTGGATCCTAAAGAAATGCCGTCCAAAAGCTTTTATCACCTCTCTCCTCTTTCTTGCAGTTTTCGTATGAAGAGTTTTCATGACACATTAAACATCCTTTGTACTATAACTGTTTGCCTCCAGCCCACTGCATTCTGGGACAGTGACTCCTCCCCCTATTTTCACAGTTCCAAAAGATGAAGAGCAATTAAAAGCTACATCTGTGAAGAGACCACAAGAATATGACCTAGAATCAACTTCACATTTAGAGACTGTGCCAATAATATCAGATAAGGTTGAACCCTATGAGAGAAAAAAATACCTCTAATTACAT
The DNA here is from genome assembly GCA_027497455.2 of Sardinella longiceps. Classification (NCBI taxonomy): domain Eukaryota; kingdom Metazoa; phylum Chordata; class Actinopteri; order Clupeiformes; family Clupeidae; genus Sardinella; species Sardinella longiceps. Next base: position 6,788,985 of record JAODXP020000028.1, read on the forward strand.
CTTTTAAAGGCTTTACCCATTCTCTGTGGTACACTGATCTGCCGTAATTTTTAAAATGTCACTCTTCCTCGCTGATGTGTAGGGGTTTCAATCTGCTGGACCAGACCAGGATATTTTAACCAACTATGGATGTCAATAACATGCAGAACTGATAATATTATGGGTACATTTATTAAGTTTAACATCTGCACAGCTTACTAGAAAAATGGACGAAAAAAAAAAAGACTGTAGTCTGACTGTACTGACCTCTGATGGCAGAAAAGATGTGCTGTAGAGTGGGCCTGACTACATGAGCCTGACTGACATGAAGTGCTTGTTTCCCTCCCTCCCCATATTTAACTTTTACATTAACTCTTCAATACTAGGTGAGGTCCAGAGATTTGCTGTCAGTTTGATCCTGTGTTTGTTTAAAAATGTTTTCTCCACCTGTCTCTCAGGCACCATTTCATGGGCTCCCATAATAATTCCCACCATCAGGAGCCCAAACAGATCAGTTGCCCAGGTAACAGGATGTCATAATGGGCGCTCAGGGCCTAGGGGGCCTTGACCACGCCCACTAAAGCCGGTCGAAGGGTGCGTCCATGCAGCTTGTAGCCGACTTTGGTGACCGCAGCGACGGTGCCTGGCTCCTTGCCTGCGATGGGCGCCTGGAACAGAGCCTCGTGCTCGTAGGGGTCAAACTTCTGCCCATCGGGGTTGAGCTTGACCAGGCCGTGTTTGGTGAACACCTTCTGCATCTGGACTTCGGTCATCACCAGCCCGTCGTACAGGTTCTTCAGGTGAGGGTTCTGTGAGGTCACTTCCTCTTTAGGCACGCTCTCTGTTGCCTTCTCCAAGATGTCCGCCACCTCCAGAAGATCTTTACAGAAGCCCTGAATTCCTGAAGGAAGGACACAAAACAAACAATACATGATCAATAAACCTTACTGAAGCACTGGATTTCTGTAGGCAAAAACAATGCATAATCAATACCCTCACTAACACACTTACAAAATCATTGTTAGATGTACTTGCAAATACACTGACAAATATGACGGGATTTTCTTTAACATACAGCACACCACTGTTTAAAACTAACACAGTCTGTATGCAGTATACATTATAACGGAGGTAGAGGATAACACAGTTGGGGACAGTGAGCAGGCATGTACAGTCCTAGTAATGGGCAATTGCATTGCAACCAATAGAGTTGCTATAAGGTAAAAATGTGCTTTATTCATCCCATAGGAAATTCAGGAAAGTTAAGCAAACATGCCCTTTGTTTAGAACCTAAGCACCTACTTGGAAGAGAGCCCCTGGCCAAGGATTTAACCTCTGCCAATTCTGTTGCCACAAATACTCACCAAAGAGCTTTGCGTCCTCCACCATCTTCTGACTCCTCGTCCTTAGGTTCTCCGTGTCTGCCAGAGCCCGCTTGTATTTGTCCTGATCAAAAGATTTGGAACGTTTTTCAAAACTTGGCAGACACAACGTGACAATTAAATTTACATACCATTTTTTCCTAGGATTGCAAAGTAGTGCGAAATTGAAGTCGAGGCCCGCACCCTAAACATTACTACATCCAAGGTGAGTGGCATGCACAATGAATAACATGAGTGAAAATAAGTGTGATGTTGATATAGAGCAATCATGGCCTACAACAGTAACAAGAATCATGGATGTACAACAGTAACAAGAATCATGAAAACTGTCAAGATGACATTTGTTACACAATGACAATTTTGGCACCATGTAGGCTACTACACTACTAATACTCAAATCTGTTCATCTTTTTACATAAAAATTCATTAACTATGAAGTGTCCACTCACTGTGAGTTCTTTAACTTGCTCCTCCAGTTGAGTCTTCTCCTCAGTCAGGGCTTTCTCTGCAGAACTCTGCTCCGGCTTCTGTGCCCCACTCTCTTCCTCCGTCGCGCCGGAGCCCGAGCTCTTTTGGTGGGCAGCTGTGCATAGTAGCCTTGGGGAAGCCCTATGACAAAACACAGAGGCTAAGCTACTGGGATAGGAGAATGGGTGTTGGAAGTTTAGCCCATATACTACACAATGTACATAGTCAGAATATGTACACAATAAGTAACAACAACAACATCACAGACAAGATTTTACTCTAAATGTATCTCACATCAACAGAATTTAATAAAAATGCTATGTGAAGTGATGGATAGGAAGGGACTGATGGCCCAGTAGCCTATGCAACGCCCCATTTCGTACTGTTTCGTCAGCCTTGGTTGAGGGGGGACAAAGCTGAAATTTAACCTTGAAAAGTGAACTGGCATTTCATCTAACTCTAGCTTTCTCCCGGGACACTGAAGATTTCACATTTTTTCTATAAACAAATCTCCTAGACAAGCGTGGTCGAAAAGGTCGCATGGCACCTCTCCTACAACGTTACCTTTGTTTATAACTTAATGTTAACTTCACTATGGTACAGTCACGCCTCCAGCCAAGTTTAACGTTAATATCATGACTTATTGGACTGCAAAGTGATCCGAGTTAGTTAATGTGACTTTTTCGTCTGTAGCAAATATAGTTTAAAGAAAAAAGCATCCAATGGGAAATGTCACTTTGATACTTTGAACTCAAACAGGACGTCAATGAACGTTAGCATGCTAGCAAGCTGAATTTATGAAACAATATCCTATGTCTTTGCTACTAACGTTACTGTAAATTCAACACAACCGGTGATCATAGGGATATAGTATTAGCATATGCCACAAGATTAGATATACCAATATTAACCGTAACAAAACATACAACAATTTTAGCTGCCAATATTACTGGCGTTACATAGATGCATGTGACTCTGAGCCTACCACTTACACAATTACGAGAGCGACATTACAGCAACGACACAGAGATCACAGGTACAAGGTAGATTAACAAAATAAAACACATGCCATTGAACGTTTAAATTCATTAGAGAAGTGTTACCTGACAAGGGAAGGAGATGCTACAATATTGTAGCTCTGTCTAACAGCACGTACACACCAGCTCGCCATGATCAGTGATGAAACACGTTGGAGGACAATGTAGCGCAAGCCGCACTAACTCTGGAATTTGACCAATCACACGAAGCGACTAAAAACTCCCTGTCAAAGCGGCCAATCAAATGCACGTATGCGATCATTTTGCTTCCTGTAGTTTGGTAGAGAGCGGAAGTTAAAGGTCAACTGCTGCACACGTGAACAAGGACACTCGAGTAGTAGGCTATGTAAGTAAGTTTTCGTTGTGCAAGGTCGCTATTCAACTTTAATGGCAAGAATGCTATCATCACCTAATGGACAACATTGTGCATCATAGTTATAAGTTATACGTTATCCAAACAAGCAGTTAAGACCACAGATCGGTGTAGTCATGTTGAATAAAGACGGTAAACCGTAGCGTTGGTTGAGGGAGAATACAATGGCCCCAAAACTTATTTGGATGCAAATAACCCAAACAAACGGCTTCCAAACCCGTTTACCGGTAGCCTACCTTTGCCTTCAGATGAATTGGTTTATCGGTCTATATCTGGGAAATGACGCCTTCTCGTGGCGATTGAGGGCAACATGAGTTTAATCGCTCAGGTTCAATGGAGCAAGGAAGAGGGAGCAGCCAGACTTCAGATCAGCTAATAAAAAACTTGATGGACAACTTGACAAATGGCTGCAGTCAAATGCTAGCCTACATAAAGAGCCCTAAGATAGCCTAACAGTCGGCCTTTCATAGAATGAGCTGTGCAAAACAAGACATGACCTATACCTAACAGACCTAAATGAACTAAAAAAAAACAAAACAAAACAAAAAACTTTGTTTGGCCCTTGCCTAGGCCAAAAATGGAATGCCAAACATTTTAAAGATGGAAACTAATTGACAACCAGAGCCCCTGCCCTACACAACTCAGAGGTTAAAGTCGTTTGGTTGTCACAAAACTCCATTTCTGATAATCACCTTTAATTATTTTGACTTGAAATGGGTAACTTTTTACATTATTACATGGAATGAGAAATGTTATTACCTTCCCTGGCTTTGTTGAATTTTGAAAGTTTGTGTAGCCTGGAGCTGACAGTGAAATGTGAAATATGGTTTAGACCATTAAGCTAACTTAGAAGTAGCCACATATTACAGATGTCATCAGAAATAGGAGAAGAGAGCATCTCTTAGCCGAAACAGACCATTTTAATCAAGGCAAAATCTAAGATTGCAATGGGTTTAGATTTACATAGTTATTTTTGATCAATTCAGTGTATTCTATTTTAATATCAGAAAAGCTAACTGTTTCTTTGCTTTCAATTTCCTTCCACATTGTATGGGTTCTGGAACATTCTAGGCTACACTGTCCAGTAGGCCTAGTTTTTGCATAATGCTGTGCACAGGTGGCCAGACAAGCCACAGTGCAAACATTGCCTCCTGCAGGAAGAAAATATAATTCAATCCATTTTACTGTTTGAAGAAGGCTATAGAAATGGAGAAATTTCCTTCCCATAAAACATGCAGATACTTACACAGAAAAATAAATCATGGTAAGAAACTCAGAAATGATTGTGGAAATATTTGGCTAAGTGCTTTCAGAGCGGTATAGAAAACTCTATGGCTCTGAGTGCTTTGCTTGACTGCTTTGATATTGACAGGGCTGAGTTTATGCCTAAACCTGAAAACGTTTTACTTTCTACTGATATAATGGAGATAAAAATGAATAGATTTAGGGCGATTAAATGGAAAAAAAAAAAACAACAACAGGTCTTATCTGTGACAGTAGCAGTTAGAACCAGAAGGGCTTATGTGCTTTAAATAGTTGTGTAGGTAGATAGGCTAGAGTTTAAAATTGTGTTGCTATAGGTGGTAGGCTACATGTGTTTTTTTAATCTTCAAATCCTATTTTTCTATTATTACTTTCATGAGATAAAACAATAAAATAATAAAACAAAAACTGAAATCATACTTGGTCTGAGCTCAATTAATCTCAGATGTGCACCATTCGGATATTTTATCAAAGCATGTTACTGTCACTTGCTTTTTCCCCCTGCATGCAGACTGTATGTGTGCAGTGCAAAACATAAATTACGAATAAGACAAATAGTGCTCAGTGTGTGTGTGTGTGTGTGTGTGTGTGAAGGGCATCCCTTTAGGCTGTTTTCATCTCAATTTACAATTTACAAACCAAAATCTGGCCTGCTTGAGGGAGGACAGTCCACCATTCCAAACCACATAACGTAAAGGGAGAAGAAATATATGCAGGATGTTGAACGAATAACTGTTTACTTCTTTTACATTCAGTATTTCTTTGCGAGAGCTGCAGGCAGTTTTCCTCTTCTTTTCCTTGTTGTCATGAGAGGAGCAGTCTTCAAAGAGCATCTGTTTGTCAAGATACTGACTTGGGGAGCATGTTGTTTGGGACTTGTCATATAGACAGTCACGGAGCCAAATGTGAGGCACATAGTTTGTCAGTAGTGTGTGTCAGCCTGCGAGGCTAACTCAAAATGAGGACACCAGGGCAAAGAAGAGAGAAGAAGCCTTGATGAGGGGGAGAGATTGATATTGTTGGCAACAGAAATATAGTTAGATTAATACATATTAATTCATCACATATTTCAGTTAATGCAGCTGCTCAGAATTGGTACAGACATAAAAGAGAGACACAATAAAAAGAGAACAGCCTGTGCTTAAAGTGCTGTCTGAATTGGTTAAAGGGGCAGTTCACTTTCAGCATGTTTAGGCCTTTTTCTGGAGTGTCTAAGATGAAATAGAATCATCAACACCAAAATTTTGACTATTGATCCTGTCTCGGATATTTGGCCCATTTAGAATGCTTTTTTGGGCAAAGTAGTTCGCGGTCTGAAAAAGTTTGAGAAATACTGGTATAGCATTTGGCTCTGGACCTTTACACTTTCATCTCAAGGAATGGATCTAGTTGTAAAGGGGAATAAGTTACGTGTGGAAATTATGGATGATTCAGAGATTGCAGAGATCGTTTGATGTCCTTGAACTGAAAGAATCTGTGAAAGCAAAGTGAAAGAATTTCTAAAGTCTTCCGGTGCTTTTGTGAGTTAGATATGTAGCCTGAGTAGTTCTGTGGTGGTGGCAGAATGAATTGGATATGGTTGCTGCTGTTAATGTGTTACTGCAGTTGAAGTTTATTAAGACCAGTGAGTCTAACATTGAAAAGGTTATTTTGACTGACGCAACTTTTCACTCTCTATAGCTCTTCAAAGACAACCAGAGTGGTACATTTCCACAGAGTAGGGAAAATGCTGTCAGCCAACATCTTAGTATACAAAACATAATACCAAACTATATTTAGCATAGTATATAGAGGACTTCATTTTAACCAAACTGCTTTTAAGTTTTGCTCCCTCCTCCACATCTTCTCTTTCCTCCCCTCTTCATGTCTGACTAACTGATTTCCTCTGTGCTGCAGACGAGCCTATCTCCTCCTAAGCAGCTGTTTTTGCCAAGTGCTCCCACAGAATTACAAATTGGAAGACACTTCACATGAACCCCCGGCAGGCAATTCCACAGCCTCCTATACAGCTGTCAACACTTCTCCCTCTAAAGACTGTACAAAATAATCCATATTCCACCTCTCCCTCTGTGCCTGCTGCACTCTATGAAAGAGCTGGACTCGTCTGCTGGTCTATGATTCTCCTCATAGGAGTGCAAAAAACAACAAAACAAAACAAAAACATGTAGTTTTGATATTGTATAGGCTTGTGTACTCATAAATTGATGTCTTTTTGCTTTCATATGTGGGGAGAACTGAAGTGAAGTGAACCAACAGGGCTGCCATGTTGTCAATCTCCTTACACGTGTTCTGCCCCGACATTAAAATGCATTGAGTTCATAAGCATGGGAAACCATTATAAATAAAGTGCAGCGCAGCTTCAGTTGTGCTCAGTGAAACATCCAGGGCTTTCTGTGTGTATTTCACACTCTGCTGGATTCAGTTCCAAACAACATGGCTACAGTAAAGAATGTCATAACATGGGTTGAGTAAGGTGAGGCATTTAGGATTTAAAGTGATAGTTCGGTGTCAGTCAACCATAGCCCTGTTACCTGCCTGCTGAGTGCTAGATAGTTGTCAGAATGAGAGTATAAGAACAAAAGAATTTGGAACAGCCTAGACTGAAAAACAACTGCAAAAGAAGCAGTGTACATTTAGTCATTGGCACAACTTGTTACTTTCGATTTAAAAGGATTTTGGTGCCATTGTTTGCATTTGCATGTAGTCTTAGTATGTTGTTCCAAATTCATTTGTTTTCCCTCGCAATCTGCACCTCTTTTCCTAACCAAATCCTATCCTATACATGTAGGCCTATGCCTAGAAGTAAGGATGTATTGAGGTTACCTGACACCTGAACAGCACAGTGAAAATGCTTTGCTTCCTGGACAGAATCATTCTGTCATTTTTTCAATTCAAGTCATTTCAATAACTTATTGGCATGTCAAACAGGACATTCATATTGCCAAGGCAATGAAACATATAGAGCTAGAAAAGCACTTGGAGAGCGCAGACCTCCACTAAGGCAATGTGGTCACAGACACAATATAAATTCCAGATCTTGTTCTGGATCACCGATCGTCACCAAAATCGAATCAGTTCTTATTCGTCCCAATATACTGTACATGTTGTCCGAAAATTTCATCCAAATCTGTTCAGTACTTTTTGAGTTATGTTGTACACAGACAGACAGACAGACAGACAGCACACACACACACACACACACACACACACACACACACACACACACACACACACACACACGCCCCCCCCCCCCCCCCCCCACACACACACACACACAGACGCAGGCGAAAACATAAGGTAGGAGGTAATAAAAGAAGCCTACATGTGCACACATACTTACTTAAAGTTGTAGTGTGTAGTGTAGTAACAACAGGAACGTAGAAACAAAGTATAAGCACAGACCAAAAAAAAAAAAAATCCTCCTACCAAATTGCTTCAGTTGTGGTCACTAGGTGACTAACCAGCACACAGGTTAAGACTGTAAGCTGTGCAATTCTAACAGACCCTTGGTGTATTATGGCTCTGCCATGAGTTTATTTCTGCTATGCCTGATCATGATGAAAAAGCAAGCAAAAGATGTCTAAAAGTTGCACATATTTGATGTAGAGAAATAAATAGAGAACGAAAAAAAAACCAAGGGATGCTTAAAATGAAATGGCGAACATCTGATTTATTTAACAGAGAAAATGATGTCACCAGCAGCAAAAAGAAACTCAGATTAAAAAAAAAAAACTCGGTAGCTAAAAGACAACCCACTGTACATAAAACATGAGAGGGGAATTTTCTAGAACTCGTCATCTTCGTGCAACCAGAGTAATGAGGTCAGCTCCGCAGAGGGACCGTTGTCACTCCCAACATTTTCCCTCACTGTTTATCATACGCCTGCATATTTAAATGCCATTTAACTGTTCCTCCAAGCCACCAACACAGACAGATTTTATTCCAAACACACTTTGAAACACACTTTGAATATGAGGCCTTCTGATCAGGTTTTCCGGGGAGTTGTTTCTCTCTCTGGCCCTTTGATTTGTTTAGTGGTTGCCATAGTCACATGGACAGGTGTTGTTTTAATGCACCTGTTGTTGGTGAAGGTGATTAAAGGCGTGGCATGTTTTGCACATGTTTGCTTTCAAAGAATGAGAATGAGAAATCACATTACTTAGGAATAATAAGATTATTGCATTTATTAAAGACACTGTAGGCTATAATATACTCATATTCACAGTGGCATATGATTGCAGTGTAGACTCAGATGTCTGTTGGCAATACACAGAGAGCTATTTGTTGTTGGCATAGGGCTGCCTGCAGTTCATAGTAACCTTTTTTAATTAATGGCTTGTTTGGGTTCCACCTTCTTAACAGCCTTGTTTCTTTCATTGTGTGTGTGTGTGTGTGTGTGTGTGTGTGTGTGTGTGTGTGTGTGTAGAGAGAGAGAGAGAGAGTGTGTGAGAGTGAGTGAGAGGGTGAGAAAGAGAGAGTGCATGTTCATCAGGCACATTGACACATCACTCTATCAGCAAAGCAAAGCTTCCCCTTGGAGGGATTGTTTCTTTTCCCAACAAAACGTCTCTGTTTGCTGGCACTGACATGTCAATAGTGTAGACTAGGGAGAACACTTATAGCGAGAGAGTGATTAGGTGTTTGTACATGTGACTGCGTGTTGCCTGGGAGAACCCATGCTACCTTGTGCGTCGATATAATTTTGCCCTGCAAAGCAGCATGGTGTCCATGCCAAATCTCCAGCCAGGGCCGGACTGGGACCAAAAAAATGGCCCGGGCATTTCCGACCATGGCAGCTCACCATAATTTTATTCAATAATAACAACGTTGTGGCTTGCTAAAATAACACTGTGTAAGTAGGACATATTGGTTGAATATAAGACATGTAATCAAACTAGCCCAATATCCTTCATGAAAATTATGAGTAAATGACAGCCCCGGCCCAAAAATGACCGCCAGCCCTCCGGGCATTGCCCTGTATGCCCTATGGCCAGTCCATGCCTGTCTCCAGCCCTTCTTTTGGGATCCAGTCACAGGATGGGGAGGGACAAGCCTGGGAGTCCCCATGCTGCTTTGCACGCTCAGTTTCATTTGAAGTCATCTGGGGGCTCTGGTGCCTGACTCACACCCCAATAGCGTGTTCGCTGTCTGTGTGGTGGTGTCCTTTGGGGTGCATGTGTGCGTGTGTATTCACCCCAGAAACAGTCTCTGCCATGCAAACTGGCTTCCCCGAGCTTTGCATAAAAGTCTATTGAGACCATGCAAGGCATGCTTGACCGCATAAAACACGCTTGGATTTTTATTTTTTATTTTTAAGCGAGCAGCACAGGATCTGAACGGTTTACCACACAGAACCGGGCAGTAGCCGTGCAGAACACGCATGCAGTGAGCAGGGACTAACCTGTTAACACACATTCAAAACGAAAATGGACCAAAACTGCGCCCGTCCCGAGGAAAGTTTTGGTGTGAATCGGCTATGGTATAATTGATACGATTGGCTATGAGCTACAGACACTTACAGTAGCCTATGATAGACATTAGTATCACACAATAAACTGCTCTGGACTATCGTAAACCACATCTCCTATACGAGTAAATGAACAGGTCTATATAACCAAATATCACTTGTGATTATTTACTTTTGCGTTAGCCAGGCTGGTAGCTGAAAAACACCACTTCAGATTATCTAGATAATGGAGGACCAATACAGCCTCTTGAAATCACTTCCTGCAACTAATGTAATTCCATACTGACATTTGAAAGTATTTTGATTTACCGCTGCGCTAGATGTGAGATTAATCATCTGAAAATACCTGCTTGCTTGATGGAATTGAATTGGAGAGAAACAGGAAAGGACACACAAGCTAGACACACACACACACACACACACACACACACACACACACACACGCTGGAAACGAAAAGGACACACAATCTCTTTCAAACACACACACACACACACACACACACACACACACACACACACACACACACACACACACACACACACACACTCAAAAGACCATGTATATGTAGACAGTGTTAGTGGGTTTCTATGTAATTACATTATAAGTATACAGGTCAATATCTACTTGACATCATTTCTTTTGGCACAGTATGTAATTATAAAAAAAAGCGAATGTGCTCACCATTCAAATCTCCCCGGATCAGTATGTCACAGTGTCAGCGAGGTAAAATGTATGAGCAAATTTTGAATTCATGAATATCTAATAAGCATACACTGTGTGCCACAGTAATAAAGCATAGAGAACAAGAGTAAGTGCTGAAAGTATTCAGAAAATCTTCCTGAGAGGAGGAATCGCAAATGACACAGACAGACTTTATTTGACCTTTAAGTTGTTTTCCTGTCTTACTTGTCACTCTGAAAAAGGAGGGTTAGAAAATCTATTTCAACTTCTTTTCCCAGGAGAAGTCTGTAAAACACAGAGACATTTATAAAACAGTATCCCACCGCCTCATTCAATCTCTGACAATTAGTGTCACTGTACTCCATTTGCAATTCATGACAATGACAAAACCATCAGGGAGAAGTTCATTTAGCTGTTTTTGCAGTCATCGTGGACAAAAAGAAATCCTTTTGGTGAACAGGCCTACATTTTGTTGTCTTTCCAGAAATTTCTCTAAAAATAAACGCCTAAAGGCACTTTCACTCTGACACATTGTCAAACAAGGACAGCTGTTTGTGGATGAAAATCAAAACCAGAAGCTCTCATGATTACCACATGGCATATAGAGCCAGTGTCAATCACCAAAACAATGTGTCTGGATGGCATATCACAAAACATGGTGTTGCATCACATATCATCGGATGACAGCAGATACCATGAAAGGTTCAGAAAGATTCGGAGGACTTATTTTGAGCAAAAAATAAAATAAAATAAAATAAAATAAAATAAAATAAAATAAAAAATAAAAAATAAAACCAAGGTCATATTTGAAACCCATCAGTCATCTGTGTATGCCAATCTGTGGCACCACTTTGAAGTTTGAAGTGTCTCTTTTGTCAGTGTGTTTCTCGAAGAGCTTGAAACATGGACGACTTCTGCAGCAGCCAGGGCATTGACGGATAAGGACAGCCTTTCTCCCATCCTCTGCTGTTGCTCCCCGGGAGAGCTTGACAGAGTCGTGAGGGAGGGAGGGAGGGCTGGACCACGGGGGTGGGGCCGAGTGAGACGGGTCAACAACGGCTGAAAGCTCGTGTTTAACTCCCAGTAGCCCTCCAAGACAATCCGCCAATTTTATCCCTCAAGTGGTTTCGGGTCAGTGGTCACGATGAAGGGAGGAAGGAGTGCAAGAGACAGGGACAGAGATAGAAAGAGA
>JAODXP020000028.1:6803327-6808327 GCA_027497455.2 Sardinella longiceps
AGGAACCTCACTTGTTATGGTGGCATCTTGTAAATGCGCTCTGTTATCCTTGGCATTGCATACCCTGTGTTTTTGGGTACAAGCTGTCACACGTGTATAAAAAAAGACAACACTTTTACGCATGTGGCAAGCCCTCTTCAGTTCTACAACCCCTGGCAGCGTTTGTGACCCTGATACCCGAAGTCGGATGTTATGGTTTTGGCACTTAAGAGCTTGGATGAGAGGTTGCGCTGCTGCGCTGTCCGATAGCGGAAGTATGCGGGATTCGTGACGCACCGTGCACCTGTCTTTGCACGCCCGTTTAGGAGCGGGTGCTGAATTATAAACTTACCACGCCATCAAACTGGTTTAGCAGCTTGTGCCTGGGAATCTACAAGCAAACCATAGGCTAGTAATCTATATAAACAACACAGCATGTTAAATGATCCTAGTGAGTTTCAGGAGCAAAGCCATAGGCTAACATATTGAAAATTGGAAGTTTTTATTACATATGTGGGACAGCAAGCTATGTAATTGCTCAAACATCGCTGTTTGAATGTAAGTCGTATGGTGGACCATTGTTTATATTGGTCATTAAAAGTGTTGGCTTACAGGCTACCCAGTAAGCTAAATTGGCAGAATGCAACGCCAAACAGTATGTGCTTTGTAAACTGTCATCTCCATTGTACGTGTGATGTCTAGTCCATGTAGCAAATTTAGAAATTGAACAACTGTAACGCCATTACATCACTTGCTTATAGTGTCACAGTAACCAAAAACGGATGTGTCCCTCTCCAACGTGATCGGTGTATGTGCCATTGTGCCGGCTTTGTTACTGACAGCTGCCCGGCTCTGTCACAGTGTCTAGCGGGGACATCACTGGCTTTCGCCGCGTTGTCAGAGCGCACTGTCCTAACGTCTCCATGAACCAGCGTATTGTAGCCAGTATCTCCCTCCCTTTATTGTAGTGCCCGTGACCTCGGCGAAGACCAATTACTTTCATTGTGTTGATGAATCCCGGACAAACAAGTGCGAATAACATTGTCTTTCCACGCCCACTGAATTGACCTCTTTAGATGCTTTGGTAATCCAACGCACAATAGCAATGTAATGACGTTTCCCAGTCCCCATTTGGATGTTGTAATAGCTGTTTGGGTTTACATGCCTGTGTGTTGTGTCTGAGAGAGAGGGAGTGAATTTACACTGGTTTGGGATAGGATATCAGGGGTCAGAAGTGCTGCTATGTCAACACTTTGTAACAATGGTACTCCGTGATTAGTATTTTGCCTCGATTGTATTTTACTTGAAAAATAAAAAAATGCCCGAGATGTTCAAATGTTATTTTGCTAGGGTACATTTTAATGCACATGAGAGTGATTCATGTACGATCAGTGAAGTGAAAGCCTGTGTCTGTGTGTGACACATCATAGATGGAACTCAGAGCTGTGTGTGTGTGTGTGTGTGTGTGTGTGTGTGTGTGTGTGTCTGTGCGTCCTCACTTACCCATCTTTGATTGTTCTTGGCTCATTTCTCTGTGCCTGAATAGATTGGTCTGTGTGTAGGAGTGAAATTAAATAAGGTTTCTCTCTGTGTGTAGGTGTATGTATGTATGTAAGTATGTACTATATGTGCAAATAGACTTGCTTGTATTTACATTTGTGTACATGCATGTGTGGGTACAGTATATGTGTGTGTGAGTGTGTGTGTGTGTTTGTGTGTAAGCAAGCCAGTGCGTTATAGAGATGCTTAAATGCACCTATGGTGTGTGTATGTGTGTGTGTGTGTATGTGTGTGTGTGTGTGTGTGTGTGTGTGTGTGTGTGTGTGTGTGCGTGTGTGTGTGTGTGTGTGTGTGTGTGTGTGTGTGTGTGTGTGTGTGTGTGTGTGTATGTGTGTGTGTGTGCGCGTGTGTGTGTGTATGTGTGTGTGTGTGTGTGTGTGTGTGTGTGCGTGCACAGGGGTGTGAAGTGTGCACGTGTGCTTGCTTTTGCACTGCACCGTTCACCTGAAATTCTAGCTGTCTGCCGGCACTGGCAGTCATGTCTGACCTTTCTTTGATAAGGCTGCCTCCCATTTCCACCTCCAGAGCTGTGCGCATTTAGACCAGAGGAAAGGGTTCAATAACGGATCATTCAATGCCGAGGGGGCTGAAAAAAAGGCGCGGGGTGAAAGGCCAACTCAGTCACTGTACTTTCAAACGCCTTGATTTCCCAGTAGACTTTTGTCCTCCTCCACCCCCCCCCCACCCCCCATTGTCACAGCCATGCATAACATGGGGATGAATGTGTGGAGTCAGTAAATGTTTCTGCCAGTGGCTTATCCACTGCTGTTGTGGATGGGATCAGTATGCCTGAAGGAGAGTGGCAGCGGTGGGGTGGTGGGTGGGTGCTGGTGGTAGTGGTGGTGGTAAATCCCGATAAGAATGCTAAGATGTGAGACCCTCTTTTTTTGTGGACAGACTTGCCAGTCATACAATCCGCTCTTTTCATCTGACATTTCTGGCTACCAGGGAAAACTCTGCTACTAGAGGAAAGCTCACAGCAGTGGCAGAGGACCGGATGGGGGGGTTTTGGTGGGAGGATAACAAGACAAGGGGGGTCAGGGACTGTTTGGCTATGGACAAGCACCCTTAAGGAGGTCTGGGCAGGCACAGTTAGAAGTAGCCCTAGAAGTAGCATAAAGTCTCAAAGATTTAACTGTCGACGACCAGCACGCTTGCGGATAACACAGATAGCTGGGTAATCTGGGTGGAAATGAATTTGCATTTGCAGAAATGTATTTGGAAGGTAGAATACTTGAATAAGAATTAGAATTGCTATTCAACCAGGGGTGGGTGAGTGTTGACATTCAGGCTTTGCCCGGCCAATGCCGGAGATGCCGGGGAATGGAGGGGGGGGGGGGGGTTGGAGGGGTGAGAGGCCGAATATTCCTTTACGTGTTTGGAGATCCCGTCATTCGTTCCAGAACCACCCCACCCCCTGCTGTCTGTTCCGGAAGACTGTGGTTCTGGGAACAGCCCTGAATATGATACCAGCATTCCGAGCAGAGAGCTTCCAACTGGTGAAAGAGCCTTCTTTGTGCAGGTCTGGCTTTTCTCTCTCTCTCTCTCTCTCTCTCTCTCTCTCTCTCTCTCTCTGTCTCTCTCTCACTCACTCACACATGCTCTCTCTCTCTCTCTCTCTCTCTCTGCCTCCCTCTCTCTTTCCTGCTTTCTTTCTTTCTTTCACTCTCCCATCTTGGCTCCTTTGTGAATTGCTAACTAGCTTCCAGGCTTGGGAATACTTTTCACTCTATTTCTGTATTTTGTTAATGGCGAGTACATCTTTGTGTGAGTCTTTCTGTGTGTGTGTGTGTGTGTGTGTGTGTGTGTGTGCATCTGCGTATGTGTGCAAGACAGAGAGCAAATATGCAATTCTAGTCAGCCCATAACAGTGTTGATCCACTGTAGAAAAAAAAAAAAAAATGTACAGCGGAAATTATATTGAGATGGAAACCAAAACAAAAAAGAGGGGAAAAGACACGCTTCCCCTTGTCATACCCACTTTTGTCCTCTTTTTGGAATTCTACAGCAAATTTGTGTTTCAGTGTGTGTGCATGGTTCTGCCTGTGTGTGTGTGTGTGTGTGTGTGTGTGTGTGTGTGTGTGTGTGTGTGTGTGTGTGTGTGTGTGTGTGTGTGCGCCAGTGCGGCTCCTCTGGCGTTGTCTCTGGGAGCAGCTGATTAACGAGGCCCTTGGGCCTGTGTGACAGGCGCTCAGGGAAGCCCACAGCGCACTCGGGAGACTGGGGCTCAGGAGACGAGCAGCGCAGGCACCTCCATACTGAGGACGGCCACCGCCACCGCTACTGCCACAGCGCTGCATCATTCTCCTCTCTCTCTCTTATGTCTGCATATAAAACAGCTTCTAAACTCCTCAGACTGTGTGTAGTGTGTGAGGAAAAAGGACAGAGAGTTGAAACTCCTGGAGTAGAGGTCTCTCTCTCTGTACCTCTCTGTCTTTGTCTTCTGCTCCTTGGGTCTTTCGCCTTTCGTCTCTCTCTCTCTCTCTCTCTCTCTCTCTCTCTCTCTCTCTCTCTCTCTCTCTCTCTCTCTCTCTCTCATGTATATAAAACAGCTCCCAAACTCAGATTCTGTGTAGTGCACGAGGGAAAAGGACAGTTGAAACCCATGGAGTAGAGCTCTCTCTATAATAGCCCTCTGTTTTTCTCTGACTTCACTCACTCTGTTCTTCGTTTCTCTCTCTCCTTCGCTCTCTGTCTTTGTTTCGTAGATTGAAATTCAGATAATCTTATTGATGTGACCGTATACAGTATGTAAAATAGCATTGCTAAAGCGATGACCATCTCTCTCCCTCTCCCTCCCTCTCTCCCTCTCCCTTTCCCTCTCTTTCTCTCTATCCCTCCCTCACTCCGTCTCTGACGTTGGCAACATTGCTTCACATAACCAATTCCCTGCTGAGCGCTCTCTCTCTCTCTCTCTCTCTCTCTCTCTCTCTCTCTCTCTCTCTCTCTCTCTCTCTCATGCCAGTGTCTTGTGTATCTGATGTGGAATATAGATTACAATGCCACAGTATATCTGCTACCCCCTGCAGCTACATGCTAATATAAGCTTATTTCCATCCGCATGTCAATGTGTGTGTAGGTGTGTGTGTGTGTGTGTGTGTGTGTGTGTGTGTGTGTGTGTGTGTGTGTGTGTGTGTGTCTGTATGTGTGCGGGTGTTGTTGACACTGTATATATGTGCTTGTGCATTTAAATGGAGAATTTGAAGCGATTGTATAGGGAAAAAAACATGAACGATTTTAATGAGCTATTGCTGTTTTTGAGGAATTTGCATACACAACATTTGTGTGTGTGTGTGTGTGTGTGTGTGTGTGTGTGTGTGTGTTTGTGTGTGTCTACGAGCTCTTTTTCCCCCCACATATAGACTCCGACTGTCTCAAGGCGGGAGACAGCTGTTCACGCTTCACATGCTAAGCAGGCAGCTAATCTGCCTCTGTGTCGTAAGGCCAGTGCAGGGAAAGAA
>JAODXP020000028.1:6820827-6823327 GCA_027497455.2 Sardinella longiceps
GGGGTGGTGGGGGGGCAGGCTTTTGTTCCGGGCCTGACTGACACAGAAACAACAACAACAGGAACGGGAACCCAATCGCCTCTTTCGGAAGAACAGTGTCTTCTGGCGGGGTTGAATGGGGTTCAGGATCAGATCAAGCATACTGTAATTACATAGTCTTCATCATCATCGTCATCATCATCATCATCACCATCATCTTCATCATCGTCATCCTCGTCATCATCACATCAAACACACACACACACACACACACACAAGTGCCCACATAGAAAAGATAATCCTTGAAAGACATAGAAAGGCAAAAAAAGATAGGGAGAGACAGTCGTACATTACAAATTATTAGCCAAATTAATCTTAATCTCAGAATATTCACAATCAATCAAGTAACCAATCTACCATGCATTCATTTCTGTAGACTGAAGACTGAAGATTAATCTGATCCATTTCTTGGCAGCTCTTCCTCTTTTCCCCTGCCATCCTCTCTCCTCTTTCATCCTGGACCAATCAGAGAAGGGAACAAAGCCCTTTTCTCACCGTGTCACTTTTTTTTTCTTTTTCATATAACCGTACTCCCTGGTTCACTGGCCACCATCACAAAAGGAGTCCTTGCTATCTCTCTCCCCCCATCTCTCACTTTCTCACACTCGTTTTTTTTTTCATTCTTTTCTCTCCCACCATCTTTCTCTCAGTCTCCTTCCCTCTCCTGTAGTAACGTCCGGCTCTATTCATAATGCTGAATGTTAAACTATTTATCCTCCGGTGTCAGATTCTATCCTTCTCTCAGTCCGGGTTGGCCTCCTTCCATTTTCTGTGTGTGTTTGTGGGTGTGTGTGTGTGTGTGTGTGTGTGTGTGTGTGTGTGTGTGTGGGGTGGGGTGGGGGTGTGTGTGTGTTCACATCATAGCCCCTTGTGTGTCACTCGTTTGTCTAGACATTTTGCCTTCTCTCCACCTTTTTGTAGTTGCCAAGTCTCTCTCTCTCTCTCTCTCTCTCGACATGCAACCCTTCCCTCCAGGTCTCTCTTTTGCCCGTCCTCTTTGCAAATTCTCTCTCTCTCTGTCTTTCCTTGTCGTTTTTGTCTTTCTTTTTCTGTGTTTTTCTCATCTCTTCCCCTCATTCCGTTCCCCACAGTCTTATATTCAGTGTAGCAGGAGGTCGAACTCATCTCTCTCTCTCTCTCTCTCTCTCTCTCTCTCTCTCTCTCTCTCTCTCTCTCTCTCTTTCTTTCTCTCTCTCACTCTCTGCCTCTCTCTCTCTCATCACCACATCACCATTCTCTGCTCTTGCAGTGAGTAATTGTCCCCTGGACACACTGGAGTTTGTTGGAAATCTCTTTTCTTCCTCTCTCTCTCTTTCTCTCTCTCCCTCTCTGTCTCTCTCTTTCCTTCCCTTTCTCTCTCTTTCTCTATTTCACACCACACTGACAGCCACAATCTGCTGTACCTCTTCCAGCTAATCCTCTCTCTCTCTCTCTCTTTCTCACACACACACACACACACACACACACACACACACACACACACACACACACACACACACACACACACACACACACACACACACACACACACACACACATCTCTCTCTCTTTTTCTTTCTCTATCTTCTGCCCCTTCTCTGATCTTGTGATGGTCCTGTCCCTTAAGCGAAGCAGAAGTCAGGCTAATCAGACCCCCCCCCTAAATCTCCCCCATCCATTGTGCCTTCTTTGGCCCCTTGGTCCAAACATCAAGGACAGTTCCAGAGTTCACTTCCTGGGTCTTCACTGACTGCTGGACTTGTGTGATCTAATTGAATTTGTGTGTGTGTGTGTGTGCGTGTGTGTGTGCGTGTGTGTGTGTGTGTGTGTGTGTGTGTGTGTGTGTGTGTGTGTGTGTGTGTGTGTGTGTGTGTGTGTGTGTGTGTGCCTGCACGCCTGAGTGAATGGGCTTTTGAGTAATTGTTTATTGTTTGCACATGTATCCTCAGCTGCTGTCAATTCCTTCCCTCAAGTAAGCACTGATATATTTATGTGTACGAAGAAGGACATTGTTCAGTTGAGATTACTGTCCAGAAGCCCCTCAGAAGCTTAATGTCCTGTTTGTAATTAAATCTTTGCAAAATGCCCATTCAGGATAGTGAAGGCTTTTCAATGGAGTCAGTTAACATGCTATCATGAGAAACAGGACCAGAGAAAGAGAGAGAGAGAGAGAGAGAGAGAGAGAGAGAGAGAGAGAGAGAGAGAGAGAGAGAGAGAGAGGGTTGAAAGTCAGGAAGCGCTGAGACCAGAGAACTGTCTCTAATGACCCCTCCCCAGGATCACACAGGATCCATTGTGTATGGGGGATTTGGAGGGGTAGAAGAAAGATCCACTGGCACAGATTTATTGCAGCTAATTTAATGCGAAATTAGATTTTGATTATGGAATTAATGGGAAAGCTGATCTAATTCGGGGAGAGGGGGGGCTCAGGTGGAACAACACCGAAGCATTGTAGTGCACAACGCTGTGTGCCCCCTTGTTT
>JAODXP020000028.1:6828327-6830827 GCA_027497455.2 Sardinella longiceps
TGTGTGTGTGTGTGTGTGTGTGTGTGTGTGTGTGTGTGTTTTTGTGTTTGTGAGTTGTGGAGTTGTACATTAAAGCTTCTGCATGCAGGCATTTTTCAGACTGTTTTTCAGGATGTTTTTGTTTCTACTGTATGTGCTGGTATTTTAAGATCTGTGTGTGCACTTGTGTGAATTTGCATCACTGCTTTCAAGTATGTATGCGTGTATGTGTGTGTGTGTGTGTGTGTGTGTGTGTGTGTGTGTGTGTGTGTGTGTGTGTTTGTATGTATGTATGTGCGCTAAAATGCTAGTGTTTACCATTGAGTCAGCAGGCAACCTTTTATTTTGCTGTTGCTGTTTGTGTTTTTTTTTTGTTTTGTATCCTAAAGAGCATCGTGCAGCACTTTATGCTATTTAGCTGTTTAAGGCTTAATAACGCTTATAATTAATGTTTCAGGGTTCTAATTAAGTCTCGCCTTTGGCACTTACACAGGCACCCCCACACACAGGTGTATGCAAGCTAATTAACAGTCATTAATTAATTTGCTGAGGGGAAAGGGGGAACAATCCAGATGTGTGTGTATGTGTAAGTGTGTGTGTGTGTGTGTGTGTGTGTGTGTGTGTGTGTGTGTGAGAGAGAGGAAAGTGTTGGTAAAATGGGTAAAACCAGTTCTATAAATATTATTGTTCTCTTCAGTAACCTGTAAAATTACACATTATGGTGGCTTCACATTTGGTCAGGTGGTGGAAGAAGCGCTTCAAAATATATTTTTTTAGCATAGAAGTAGCTTCAGGCAGCAGACCGATGTTTCTTTTCTCCTTTATTATATAAACAGCAAATGCTTTAAGGCAGTCAGGTTTTATTTATTTATTATTTAAAAAAAAAAAAAAACATCAGAATAATTTCTCCCCCTGACGTGCAATTTGATTGTTACTGGAGGCTGCCAGTAAGTGAAAAGCTTGAAGTTGATAAAAAAGAATGTTCTAGAATTCTGAGCAAACTCAAATCACAAACCCAAATCAAATCATATTTTTTCATCATCACTACTGCCTCTGAAAGACTCAAGAGAAAAAAAGAAAGAAAGAAGGAAAGAAGAAAGAAAAAGAAAGGTAGATGGGAAAAGAAGAGTATATTAATCCTGTATTCATCAATGCTTTACCTTACGCACTGAAGGGGTGTTAATAACAGTGCCTGTGCATGTTATAAAGTTCACGGAAAGGACATATTTAGCCTTCAGGCTCTTTAAAACTCTCATGCTATCTCCTAAGATGGATTTGAGCTAGAGATTACAGGATTGGTGCAGAATCAGCCAACCCTTATCCATGTTGTTTGAGGTTGCTGGTGCTGCTGGTATAGGTAAAATATCCCAAGGATATCCCAGTTTTGGTCACAACAGACAGCTAGCACTAACGGAATGGAGGACTAAACTGAAAAATAAACTGAAAGAAAGATTCCTTGCCCTGATCAGTTAGCATCAGCTGCTGTTTTGCTATTCACTATTCAGTGTTGTACCAAATGTTGTTGTTCTTATTCCTACTGATAGCACTGGCAAGGCTAAGCTAGGCTCATTCTGGACTATTGCTTTAATGGTACAACTGAAATAGCTGTGAGTAAACAGTAAAGCTATATGTGATTGTGCCTTTTCTTATAATAAACTTTGACTGGTAACCTGGTTTGACCCAACCCGTGTTGATAGGATGATTGTGTGTGTGTGTGTGTGTGTGTGTGTGTGTGTGTGTGTGTGTGTGTGTGTGTGTGTGGGGGGATGTAGATGTGTGTGTGTGTGAGAGAGAGAGAGAGAGAGAGAGAGAGAGAGAGAGAGAGGCGGGAGTGTAGGTGGTAGAGGTGTGTGTGTGTGTGTGTGTGTGTGTGTCTTTGTCTGTGTCAGTGTGTGTGTGTGTAGTGACCACACGCAGGAGAATATCTTTGTTTAGTTACTTTTATTGAACAGACCTGTTAACACATACAGCTACACACACACACATGCTGCTTGTCTGCGCTACTCTATACTGACCACTAGTCTCGCGTGATTGCCATATCTTAACTGTATGCTTAGAAAACTACAGTGTGTGTGTGTGTGTGTGTGTGTGTGTGTGAGAGAGAGAGAGAGAGGCAAGAGTGTAGGTGGTGAAGGGATGTGTGTGTGTGTGTGTGTGTGTGTGAGAGAGAGAGAGGCAAGAGTGTAGGTGGTGAAGGGATGTGTGTGTGTGTGTGTGTGTGTGCGTGTGTGTGTGTGTGTGTGAGAGAGAGAGGCAAGAGTGTGTGTGTGTGTGTGGCTGTGGGTGCGGGCGCAGAGGTGAGCAGAGCGTTATCATGCTGAGTGATGGGGAGAGATGGGGAGAGGGGTATCTCCATGACCAGCTGCCACTATTGCCTATCAGCTTCCCCTCAGGCCACTGGGGAGAGAGGCTCAGACCCAGCACAGCACAGCACAGCGCTGGCCTCACTGTTTGCTCTGAGGAGACATTTGAAATGTGTGTGTGTGTGTGTGTGTGTGTGTGTGTGAGTGTGTGTGTGGGT
>JAODXP020000028.1:6838327-6848327 GCA_027497455.2 Sardinella longiceps
GTGGATAAGCAAGCCTGCTGGGTGTTATGTGTAATCAAAATGGAAAATGTTTGGGTAGGAGCTACCCCCACACAAAAATAACATTTCTGATTTATGTGTGTGTGTGTGTGTGTGTGTGTGTGTGTGTGTGTGTGTGTGTGTGTGTGTGTGTGTGTGTGTGTGTGTGATCATGTGTTTATTCATGTATTTGCAATTAGTTTGAGCGGCCATGTTCTCTCCTGACCTAGCAATGTAATCAGGTCTCAATAATGGATCACAAGGAAAGCTGGAGCTGCTCTTGATGCCAGATGAGTGTGTATGTGCCTCTCTCTCTCTCTCTCTCTCTCTCTCTCTCTCTCTCTCTCTATCTTTATTTCTCTCTCTCTCTCTCTCTTACACTCTCTGTCTCCCAGTTCCTCCCCCCTCTCTCTCTTGCTCTCTCTATCTTTCATTTTCTCTCTCCCTCCCACCCTCTTTCTCTATCTCTCTTCCTGCCTCTATTTCTCTTTCTCTCTCTCGTCCTCTCTTTCTTTCCCTTACTCTCTCCCTCCATCCTTCACTCTCTTTTCCTCTGTGTGTATTACGAGAGTGTGTGTGCATGTTATGAAATACAGCGATATTATTTAAGCCGAACTACACCCTCGCTGACACAAATGTATTACCTTGCTAGCTTCTGTGCATTATTTTTCAATAATTGCGTGCTGTGAACTGTTACATGCTATCCCTTACATGCTATTGCCTTTAGCGTGGGAGCTCAGTGCTAATTAAAATGTAAGGGAGCATGACGCGTATAAATGCTTCCAATGTTTGTGTATATTTCAAGGGTTGAAAGCCTTGAGGAAATAGAGTCACTTATAAGGGCCACTTATAAATAACAACACCAGTGATTGATGATGCCTGTGTGTGTGTGTGTGTGTGTGTGTGTGTGTGTGTGTGTGTGTGTGTGTGTGTGTGTGATGATATGTAATGTGTAGGGCAGGCTGTTAACACACGGCCCATTACAGTAGTACAGTAGACTCCCCATTATGACCCACATTAATAACCAGACAGATAGAAAGCAGCTGCAGTGTCTACTAGCCACTTACCCAGAGTACAGACTTGTTTATTGGCCAATAGGTCACATGTCTAGCTCAAGTACATATCCAATACAATGAATCAAAACACGTCACACATGCATATCAATAGATTTTGAAGAGTTCAGGAAATGAGTTACTCTCTCTCTCTCTCTCTCTCTCTCTCTCTCTCTCTCTCTCTCTCTCTCTCTCTCTCTCTCTGTCTCTCTCTCTGTCTATCAATTCAATTCACTTTTGTTGTCAAAGCATATACAGCAAGTGATAGATTAATGAAGAGATAAGAATCTCTCTCTTTCTCTTTTTCTTTTCTCTTTTTTCATGGTTCCTCTCCTCTTTTCTCTTTTCCCCATCCCCATCTCCATCTCTCTGCCCTCTGTGTGTGTTGTTGTGCACTGACCTGTCTGAGGCATTGCCTGCTCTCTCTACTCTCTACTTTACTCTGCACTCTCTCCCGCCCTCTTAACAAAACAGCAGAGTTCGCAGTCCTAGCCGTGTTGCCTTGCATTTGGTGCTAGAATCTAGAATTGCTCTGGTCATTCTTTGGCTACAGGCACTGCTGTGTGTGTGTGTGTGTGTGTGTGTGTGTGTGTGTGTGTGTGTGTGTGTGTGTGTGTGTGTGTGTGTGTGTGTGTGTGTGTGTGTGTGTGTGTGTGTGTCTGTGTCTGTGTCTGTGTGTCTGTGTGCACAGGCATGCAGACACATAGAAAGAGAGAAAGCGCGCGAGAGAGAATTGGAGGTCTGTGTCTGTTTGGGATGTTTTTAACATACTCGGCCAAAGAGTTCTGAAAAGACTTAATGGGGTGAAGCCATGTAACACAATAAACTCTGTTTTGGGAAACAAGCATTTGTGTGTGTGTGTGTGTGTGTGTGTGTGTGTGTGTGTGTGTGTGTGTGTGCAGCTCTCTTTATGTGTGCCTGCAGGTGGCATGTGTGTGTTCTCTGCCCCCCCACCCTCTCTCTCTCTCTCCAGCTCTTTCTGTGTGTGTGTGTGTGTGTGTGTGTGTGTGTGTGTGTGTGTGTGTGTGTGTGTGTGTGCATGTGTGGATGTTTAGGGTCTTTCATTCCACACTGTACAAACCCACCCAACCAAATAATGGACTGGAGTGTAAAATGTGTACAGACATAAATAGATAGACAGAGAAAGACAGGAGCAAAGCAATGAAGGAAAGAAAGAAAGAGTGAGAAAAAGAACGAAAGAGAGGGGAGGATGGAAAAGATAAGGGAAGAAAGGACAGAGGGAAGGAGAGAGGAAAAAGGCAAGCTGAAGATGTTAGATTTTATAGGCGTGTGGTAGAGGAATGTAAGCTAGTCTGGTAAACAGTATGTAAAAGCAGGAGGCACAGTCTGGATGTGACACGGGACATGACCTGCTTCAAAGCTGGGACTTAGGGACCTAACAGAGGCCTGAGGGTGTAAGGGAGACTGTGTGTGTGTGTGTGTGTGTGTGTGTGTGTGTGTGTGTGTGTGTGTGTGTGTGTGACGCTAGGTTTATGGTATGAGTGCACCCTGCAGCCTGATGACTGTCGCAATCAGTAGGGGAGGAAAGAAAGCAGACATTCCCATGGCAGCTATGCCCCTATCCCATACACACACACACACACACACACACACACACACACACACACACACACACACACACCAATCCTGCAAATGCCCTCAGTGTGTACAATTACAGCCGTGAAAGCCACCAGCATGCCAGAGCGGCCCCACACCTGCATCTGATGCGTACACACACACACACACACACACACACACACACACACACACACACACACACAGACACATACACACACACACACACACACACACACACACACACACACACACACACACACACAGACACATACAGACACACACACACCAACACACTGCCCCCCTTTCTTTCTCGACAGGCACAATAACGAGGAGATCATTAATTTAGCTCGAACGAGTGATCGCAGGCTTTTCAAGGCTGTCTGGTGTCCGCAGAGCAATCAATTAACAGGGCTACACGTTTCCTTAATTAGCCTGTCACAAGGAGAGGAGTGTGTGTGTGTGTGTGTGTGGGTGTGTGGGTGTGTGTGTGTTTGGGAGGAGGAGAGGAGGGGGTGGGGGGGGGGTGCATGACTGTACTGTCTACTGTACTCCAATTTCCCCTCCTGAAGTTTTACATTAGTTGTGTGTGTGTGTGTGTGTGTGTGTGTGTGTGTGTGTGTGTGTGTGTGTGTGTGTGTGTTTGTACAGTATGTAAGAGAGAATGTGTGTGTGTGAGAGAGAGGGAGTGTGTGCTCATTATTGTCTTTCCACGTGTGTAAGCATATGAGAGAAGTTAAGTTCCAGCAGCAGGCGTCATTCTTGCCTGCTGGCTTTGCTGTGTGCTTAAAAGGCTGTTTGTGCCGCTGTGTTTATAGAGGTGGCCGCCACTTACTGACTTTAATGTCCCTTTTTAGGTGCACATATTGTATGAGTCATTCACTGTGTGTGTGTGTGTGTGTGTGTGTGTGTGTGTGTGTGAGTGTGTGTGAGTGTGTGTGTATGTGTGTAAGAGAGAGAGCATTGTGTGTGTGTGTGTGTGTGTGTGTGTGTGTGTGTGTGTGTGTGTGTGTGTGTGTGTGTGTGTGTGTGTGTGTGTGTGTGTGTGCATGCTTGCCTGTGCATTTGTTTGGCTGCTTCTTTTTTTTTTTTTTGGTAAAGAAATCTTTTCAGAGTGAATCATGCACATTGCTGGTTTGTTAACTTCTGATGTTTCCCAAAACCACAGCATTTCGTCCACAAGAAACTATGACTATATTTCAGTTCAAATTCTTCCACTTCTAACTCTTCCAAATCTGATACAAACCAGTACGGCTGTCCAGCACATAACCGAATCATGCAAACGGCAGTGCATGCCATCGCATGCAAATGTGTGTGTTTTTGTGTGTGTGTGTGTGTGTGTGTTTTTGTTTTGTCTTGATATCTCAGAGGAAGGGCATCCAAGGTCATCGTTGCTGAGCCGCCCCTTCTCTCTGGGTATAGTGAGTGTGTGTGAGTGTGTGTCAGACCATATGCATAATTCAGAAACACTATACATGCAATGCTCATGAAACCACAAGCTTGATGGCCTTGATTAAAGATTAATCGCACAAGCTCTTTCAATTATGTCTCTGTGTCTCTCTCGTTATCGTAAAGCCATTACCATTTTCTCTCTCTCTCTCTCTCTCTCTCTCTCTCTCTCTCTCTCTCTCTCCCTCTCTCTCTCTCCTTCTTTCACTTACTCTCTGGAGTACATCTCTCTATCTCCTCCTATCAGTGTCTGATCCTTTTGTCGTTATCTCTCTCTTTCCCCCCTGCAGCTCACTCAGTCTTTGTATAGATTCTTCCCTTTTGTGTTCTACACCTTCTTTACTCTCTCCTCAATTCATTTCTTTTTCATCATCTACTATATTATCTTGGTGTATATATTCTCTTCATTTAGTCTTTTCATCTATTACCCTTGTCTTTCTTTCATTCTTCTCTCTCTCTCTCTCTCTCTCTCTCTCTCTCTCTCTCTCTCTCTCTCTCTCTCTCTCTCTCTCCCTCGGCCATTCCCATTCCCTCTCTCCGCTCATCCACTGATGTGATTGCTATCTGTGTCTGTTCATTTGTATCCAGAGCCTGGTCTCAGACTCTTCATTAATGCACCTCATTATGACCTAGATCATTTGGAATGGCGGGGAGGCACACGGCACCCAGGTTCTTTTTTCCATCCATACCATCCATAGAATACATTAGTGGCATATAGAATATCATATATCACTGTAATTTAATATAGGATAGGATAGGCCAATGCTATGACATGCATGAATGAAATGTTAAATGACATTTAAAGGATATATGCATGGAATATAGAAATTAAAGGGGCAATCTGATGTGATTCCAGGAAATATTCCTGTTGCTTGATGTTGATAAGAGCTGTCAGTATGAGAAAAAGAGACTCTGGTGCAGTGCTACCGCTAACCAATAGGGGCATAGGAAACTAAAGTGTGTGTGATTTCTCCTTTAAATGTAGAGAAACCCTTAACTTTACATGGAGCCAATGGGGCAAAGTAGCCTAATGTATTCTCTTGCAGTAGCCCGCCTCGCTGGAGTGGTGGAAACAGATGGCCTCTTCGCAATGAGTTGGGATAGATCGTTACCCAGGACAACGGGGTTACACTTCCCTCTGATTAAAACAGAGTGCGAATACACAAACACACAACGCTTGGATGGAGTTTGGCGGCGGTGTTCAGAGTTGCCATCGCGCTCCATGTGACCGAACACACTTCGTCTTCATTAACGACGAGCCGTTTCCGAGACAACAAACTGCCGCGGCGTGCTCTCCCGCTTGCTCATTTCACTTCATAAAACCGCGAGCGCCCACACGGCCGGTTTGATTGGCAGCCGGCTGCGGCGGTTGTGTTGTCTGATTAGCTACTCGAGCTAATTTCAGCAGAAGTCTTTTTGGAGGGACTCATTTAGAGCGACATATTGTTTATCTCTCTGTCGCTCCCCTTCTTTGTCTTTTTTCCTCTGAAAATGTGTCTCCATGTCCTTCTCTCGTTTTTTCCCAGTAGTCATCATCTCTCCTCTCAATGTCCTCTCTCTCTCTCTTTCTTTCTTTTCTTCTTTCTTTCTTTCTCACTGTTACTGTCTCCCTCACCCTCTCTCTCTTCTTTTCTCCATCATTCTCTCTTTCTTTTCTCTTTCCATTTCTCTCTTTGCCTATCTCTTTCTCTCTCCCCTATTCTCTCTACCTTTTTCCTCTCTCTCGCCTGCTTTCTCTTTGTCTCTCTCCTCTCTTCTCTCTCTCTCTCTCTCTCTCTCTCTCTCTCTCTCTCTCTCTCTCTCTCTCTCTCTCTATCCCTCAGTAGAGGTGTGTATTAATCAGTTGGAGCACCAGCAGCTGCTTCTTCAGCTGAAAGCCAGAGAACGCCCTGAGGCACAAACGCCATCACTCGCACACCTCTCTGCTCTTTAGCAGCACGCCTCTCTCCCTTCCCTTTTCTTCCTCCATCTCTCTCTCTTTCTCTCTTTCTCTCTTCCTTAAGCAGTCCACCTCCTCCCCCTGTTCTTCAGACCTTTCTTGTTCCTGTTCTCTGATCCCTTTGTTTTTCGCTGCCCCCCCCCCTTTTCCTCTCTTGGTTGCTGACAGGTCCATCTCTGTCAGCTTCTCAGTTTCTTCTCTCTATCATTTCTCTCTTTTTTCTCTCTCTTTATCTATTTTTCTCTCTCTCTCTCTCTCTCTCTCTCTCTCTCTCTCTCTCTCTCTAACTCTCTCATTTTCTGTCTCTCCATCCATGTATATGCTGATTAAAATCTCTTTGCCGTGGAGGCATTATAAATATTAATAGTTATTGTTGTTCTGCTTTCAGTGTCAAACGCTGCACCTCCCCTTTGCAGTCTAAGCCAGGCTGTTATTAAGCTTTCATTACCACCACTGGGTATCTGTGTGTGTGTGTGTGTGTGTGTGTGTGTGTGTGTGTGTGTGTGTGTGGGTGTGTGCATGTATGCACTGCATGCTATTTGGGTTAAACGTTTGTACGTGTTATCATTTTGGTGGGGTATTTTGCTTTCATGTGTGCCTCTGTTTTCTTAAGTGCTGGTATGTGTGTGTGTTTGTGTAATTTGTGTCTAGATTTATGTCTCTCTGAGCGTGTGTGTGTGTGTGTGTGGTTGTGTTTGTGTTGAGTGATTACGTGTGTAAACTCTATCCTCCCCACAATCTGTAATCTGTCTTGGATTGCTCTGGCCTTGTTACATGTGGTTTGGACATCATTTGCCATCTCCTGTTCGCTGACCCTGTTTGATTGTAATGTTTTACGGGGCTTCGGAGAGTGGTAATCTTCCGTAAGAACCCCCTCCAATTTTCCCATCTCCACCAACGCTCGCTGATTTTCCTGGTAAAAACAAAAAACGGGCCTGTAACCTCCAAAGCCATTTTACAGATGTGTTCTCAAATTTGTCGCTGGAGGAAAATTGGGTTTCAAAAGCAGAGAGGGTAGCATAGTTCACCAATATGCAGTGTTGTGTTGTGTGTGTGTGTGTGTGTGTATGTGTGGTGTCCCAAGACCCTCCCCTGGCTTTCATCCATTGGCAGTGGCATTGTTTTCCCCTGCTCCCATTTGCCCCCACAGGCTGTCAATCAGGAAATTTAGGGCAATCAAGAGTAATACCATGGAGACTTTCTGCATCGTTTGCATACAGGCTTGCAAGTGCCTGAACATCTCAGTCAGTTGAATAACTTGAACACTTAATATTAGCACACACACATATTTGCATCGTTAATCTGCTTATTATTGTGCAAATTGATAGCACACTGGCCATTTGTTAATCAATACAAATCACTTATTAATGCCTTATTCTGCATGCCTTTATTCTACCCATAATTTAGACCATTAACTAAGAGTAGGCTATCTGCAATGTTACCTCCTAAATCCTGCTTATTCATACATAGTAAGTAAGTTAGTTGCTGTATATTATGATCTCAATACTTATACACAATACATAATATGGTGTACAACAGGAGCAGCAATTTTCGGGGCAATTATTTTCAATCAAAAAAGACATCATTTGGATACTGTTAGCACTTTTAGCTTTGGGTTTTGTTGTTACAATGAATAGACCATATTATTGAAGGGAAATGACTGTGTCTTTTAAGAGGTTTACTGTAAGCATCATAATTACACCAACTATCTTACTGACTGTGAATAAACAGTGATGGAAAAACTTGTATAAAATGATAATCATATATATATAATACTATAGTTAATGGTTTATAATATCATAATCTGAGCAAATCATATTGTTTGTGTGTGTTTGTAGGCTTGTGTGTGTGTTTTTGTGTGTGTGTGTGTGTGTGTGTGTGTGTGTGTGTGTGTGTGTGTGTGTGTGTGTGTGTGTGTGTGTTTCTGTGTGTGTGAGAAACAGCAGGATACAGGGAATTACAGACAAAATGGCCTTTGTATGTAAGGCTTCCTTGTGTTCTCTCCATGTTACTAAATATATCCATGTGTTGTTGTGTTGTGCTGTGTGAGAGAGAGAGAGAGAGAGAGCCCCACATGCTGTTGCTCATGAGGGTCACAGAGGAGAGATTGACAGTGGGGCGCGCCGCAGGCAGATGTGGGGTTTTAAGGGGGCGCCAGGCACACAGGGGCCTGATGGGTCTTATCCGGGGGGATTGGGCCGGAGAAGCGCTTCCGAAAATATCGCCGCATTCTGACAGGTCAATGAGAGGGTGTGTGTGTGTGCGCTCTCGCTTTTAGCTCTTAATAACACACATATACACATACAGACACTGGCACACACATACATAGAAACCCACACACACACGTCGCGCACACATGCACACACACATGCATTCACACACACTATCATTAACAGTGAGAGCCAACAATTCTGGAACAGTCCGTGTGTTCACCAGAGCAACACTCTGATTGCAGCCATAGGGGCAGAGGTAGAGATGCAGTATAGGCTTATTCAGTATACAGTAGGTGTATTCAGGCTTATTCAGTACGTTATCCACCTTATTCTCCCTGTATTGCTTACACAGGGCTTTTGAAACCTCCGGTTGTCATTAGTGCTCATTAATTGAATGTTATCATGAGTATTTGTGTAATCCAGGGTGCAAAGGGATTACAACACAAACTAACAAACAGACAAACAGACAAACAAAAAAGATGTTTATGTGCTCGTTTTGTTTTGTTGAGGGTAGTCTTACCACACAACATCCTTGGCTCTATCAGAGTTTCCGACATCAAGTGGAAGGAAGAGAGAAACAAACAAACAAACAAATACATAAACAAAACAAATTGACAAACAAAAAAGCAATCAAAATGGTCAGGGTGTAATACAGTGGATACGAACAATCATCAAAGGGAATAGGATCAGTCTTGGATCAATCCTAAGGGGGTGTTCACATTGGTGCTTTTTTTTCTCAGCTGCGGGTGGATGTTTTACATTATACCCCTATGGTACAGAGTGGTTTTGAAAAAAAAGACTGCATGGGCGCTTTTTAAAAACACTGCCGCTAGGAGGTTTTTTTCCCTGCTCCGGGTGGTTTTCAAGTTGAGAAAACTTCAACCTGCCAAGAAAAGGCACCCGACGTCAGGCGCTTTTTGACAGCTGAGAAGTTGTGTCACAATGGAAGGTCTAATGAAAATTCTGATTGTATTATTTTGGTCGCCATCTTTTATTTCTATAGTCGTTACCGACGGAGCAACTAGTTGTTCTCGTTAGTGAACATGAAGAGCGCTGTGACAAAACCAATACGTTATATCATAATATCTACCACATGGAAACCACCCACTATTAAAATGGGGCTACTTTTCTCATCCAAACACTATATCAGGTGCTGGTTGACACTGATACAAGTAACCTAAGCTAAAGTTTGTAGCCTAGCCTAATGAGCTGAATTGTAATGTGCTTATGTTCTAGAATGAACTCATGATCGGTGCAGTTTTTTGGACAGAAACCCGCTGGCAGTTTTTGCTTCTTAAAAATCCACAATGGTCAGGTGTTTGCACTGACAGACAGACAACATTAGTCTTTGTTTGTGAAGTTATCTGGCGTTACATGCAATAAACAGTGTAATTAAAGTTATTTTTATTTATTATTATTTGAAGATACATTAAGCATATACACTCCAGTCCTCCCTCTCTCTCTCTCTCT
Source organism: Sardinella longiceps (assembly GCA_027497455.2). Taxonomy (NCBI): domain Eukaryota; kingdom Metazoa; phylum Chordata; class Actinopteri; order Clupeiformes; family Clupeidae; genus Sardinella; species Sardinella longiceps. The sequence goes on from JAODXP020000028.1 coordinate 6,848,023, forward strand.
CTCTCTCTCTCTCTCTCTCCTTCTCTTTCTCTCAACCTAATGAAGATAAGAAAATAAAGTAGCCTAATGATCAGTATAAAAGTGTGCTTCTCTATTTCTCTTTTTTTCTCTCTTCTTCTTTCTCTTTTTTATTTTTCTCTTTGTTTATCTGCTTCTCTGTGTCTCACTCAGACGCACAGGCCGAGACTGGGTCAGTGATGAGACAATCTAACAAAGGACACGCTCCTCTCACTTAAATCATTCATGCCGGCGCTCCCATGTGAAACACCCTAGGGCACACACACTCACGCACACTCAGACACACA
>JAODXP020000028.1:6868327-6885827 GCA_027497455.2 Sardinella longiceps
TGTAACATGCCGTTAACAGCTCGCAAAACACCACAGGTTCTCCATGGTGGTCTGGACCATGTGTAAGATGTTGCACTTTCTTGAGCCAACATACACATTTAGGATGAACAAAGATTTATTTCAAAGCAAAGCTGTAGCACAGACACACACACACCCCCTTTCCCCATAGTCACCCCTGCTCCCCTACACACACATATGTACCCCTTTATACATCAAAGCCGCCAAACACCCACAGTCTTGACTTTAACCCTGAGAACCCTGTCTCTACCCCAAACCGCAAATCTAACATGATCCCCCAGTCCAAGCACAGTTTCTATATTAAATCCAAATCATAACCTTATCTCAAACCTAATCCCTTTGGCACATGCCTCACACATGAACCGCCACATTTCTTGTTTTTACTTTGTCGAAATTCAACGTTTATGGGCCACAGTTTTATGGAAGGACTTGGCGTAAGCCGACATCCACAGGCAAAACCCCGAATTTGATCCCTAAAAACTGAGCTTGAGTGCCTCAATTGGTTAATCTGAGGCCGGCAGCCCTCCAGAGCCCGCAGACACAACCGCACCGCCGTGGAGTCTCGACAGCAGAATAATCCCAGCCTGCTTATTTCGTGCCTGTGTCATCCCTTCCACTGCAGCACAGAACGATATGGAACCTGCTTTGCAAAGTCCTTGGGATATAGGTGCTTATTCATTCAACTTTTTTTTTTTTTTTTTACGTTTTAAAGTGTCTGTATAGAGTTGGATGTTATAGAGAAGAGTGTAGCCTGGTAATCATTAGCCTATTGAATGTTCTACCACCAAACTTCATTTTGCAATCACAAAAATCACAAAAAGCACGCACATCCCTCTTTTCTGACAACATTTAAAAAAAAAACCCACCAGTTTTGTTCCCAGATTTTCACACAAACCTGGACGTTTCGGGCCAATATTAGTATGTATCTATGTATTCCTTAAACCCTTTCCCATGTCCATGGCTCATATCTCAGGTTGCAGTCCTTGGCTGGACCTTCTTACCTCATCTACTGGACAGGGCTCCAATCCAATCACATTTACATGATGGTTGCCAAGCAACCTCAAATCAACTCACATTGTTAAATGGTGGAATCAGTGCACTTGAAGTTTAAATCTTTGAACCTTTATATCAAAGACTGATACAGTATGCTTGTATTGCGGTTAGTGATGGGAGAAGTTCCTAATGCTGAAATATGGCTTTAGTTGTGTTTTAATCACTCATAAGATTCCTCTTTCTACTGACGAGGTGCAGTTCATAATTATGTTTCAAGACTCTGAAATGTAGGACTTGTAGTCCAGCTGTATATGGTCTGCATGAACAGTCTGTCTGTTAAAGCTGGCTCTGGTTTGACTGTAGTCTCAAGTGCTTTGGGCTGTGGGATCAGCTGCAGACCAGAGAGAGAGAGAGAGAGAGAGAGGAGAGAGGGAGAGAGAGCGAGGGAATGAGAGAGATACAGAAATAGAGAGAGAGAGAGAGTGAAAGAGAGAGAGAGGTTCAACACTCCTTTATTCAATCAGCTCTTGAGAGAAAATCCCTTTCCTTCCACAACCTCTCCCCCTGCCAACACCAGCACGTGTGTGTGGAGCCCCTCCCCCCTCAGCTGTCAATCACCCTGACAGGGTTCCGCCACTCCACGACCCCCTTATCACAGCCTCGTCACGGCAGCGCACTCCCAGCAGGCCGTGCTGTCAGGAACCCTCAAGCTTTGCGATGGATGAGTGATAAGAGAGTCCGAAAAAAAAGAGGGAGAGAAAAAAAAGGAAAAGAGAGAGAGAGAGAAAGGGGAAAAAAGAAAGGGAAATGGGGAGAGGAAATACAAGAGTCGCTGTTCTCCTTTCACACACGCACAGGGCAGATTTGTAGCTGGGTCTTAGATGTGGTGACAGTCATGAATAAAAGATAGAGGACCTTGTGGGATTTATACCCCAGCCAGATAGACAAAGACAGGATAAGGATGGTGTGTGTGTGTGTGTGTGTGTGTGTGTAGTGTGTGTGTGGCAAGAGAGTTCATGCATCTGTTTTTGTGTGCACTCATAAAAAAGAATTAATCCATGTGAATAAACAAAGACTTTGTTATAAATGTTCTTGTGTTTGTTAGAGCATCAGTGGGGATGTGGGTGTGACTGTAGCAAAGAAGAGATTAATACAATGTGTGTGTGTGTGTGTGTGTGTGTGTGTGTGTGTGTGTGTGTGTGTGAGTGAGATATATTTTTTGTGTGTGTGTGGGTGTGTGTGATGGTTATTTGTGTGTGCATGAGTGTGTGTTTGTGTGTGTGTGTGTGTGTGTGTGTGTGTGTGTGTGTGTGTGTGTGTGATGATTGTTTGTGAAAAATAGTAATCATTTTTGCATCCCAATGTCCAGAAAACATACAATGCAATGCATTTTCAGCTTATCAATGTATGCTGCTTCACCAAAATATTAGTTGGCACGAGCACAAATCAATCCAAGCATGAGTCTCTGTGTGTGTGTGTGTGTGTGTGTGTGTGTGTGTGTGTGTGTGTGTATGCATGTCTGTCTAACAGAAAGAGACAGACACAGTTGTGATTGCCTCTTCTTTGTGTAGTAAAATATTCCTGTTGGACAAATTAAAGGGGCAAACAGCGGGTTTGTGTTTGTGTAGGATAATGGTCTCCTCTCCCAGTGTGCTGTTCAGATCAGCGCTGCATAATGATGTTCGACCGCTGTGAAACGCCGCCCGGCTCGGGTCTGTACGCCGCTCCTGTCGAAGAGCACGGGGAAAAGGTTCTTTTATTTCCCCCGTGTGCTTTTACAGTTTAAACTCTGTCTGAAATTCCGTCTCTCTCTCTCTCTCTCTCTCCGAATGATGATGCGCTACGCTAAAGATGCTTGTCAGTTTCGATTGCCTCCGCTGCTCTTTGACCTGAATGCTGATGAGGTAGCTTGTTTGTGGGGAGAAAAACATTTAACAAGACTTTGGTTCATTTTTTTAAAGGGGAAAGATTGGGTTCTTTTTTTTTTAAAGTCTTCTCTTTGCTTCTCTCTTCCTTCAGGTTATCCTCATCCTCACCAAGTACTACCACGCTGACTCCACCAAGGTACTGGAGAGCTCCCTCTGGAGGTAGGTGAAGTCACTGCAACTTTTTTGGATTACTTTGGGTCTTTTCACTTTTCTTTCCTAAGGTCCGTTTCTCACAAGCAGAGTGGCTAACTAAGTTAGCTACTTTATTGGTTGCAATGCAATTTCCATTTGCCAACCAAATAAGTAGCTATAAGTAACAACTATGGTCTTTTGTGTATGTCGTGGGGTTGAGGAGAGATCAAAAAGACCTATTCCTTTCACCCAATGTCTGCACTAGTGTATGTGTGTCTGTGTGTGTATGTGTGAGTGAAGGTATCTCCTTTATGTGTGTATGTGTGTGTGCATATTTGTGTGTGTGTGTGTGTGTGTGTGTGTGTGTGTGTTGTCTAGATGAGCAAGTCAGAGAGTATGTTTCTTTTTGAACCGGTTCAGATGAGATCAGAAAACCCATCACTTATAAAATCAGCCAGAAAAATCCTTAATTATGTACAGTGTGTGTGTGTGTGTGTGTGTGTGTGTGTGTGTGTGTGTGTGTGTGTGTGTGTGTGTGTGTGTGTGTGTGTGTCTTCAGTCTAATTGCTCATTCTGCGTCCTTATTCTGCCTCTCATTATAAGTGTGCATCCTTGACCATGGAGAAGAGAGACCGTGTCTCCTTTGTTGTTGTTTACGCTTGTTATGCCGCTGATGTGTTTGCAGTTGTTTGTTTATCTTGTTTATCCGTGAGACTGAGTCTGTCTTGTCTGACTGCAGACTAATCACCAGTCTGCAGATGACAAATCAGGGGTCAAGGAAGGATAGGAGAGAGAGGGAGATAGAGAGAGAGAGAGAGAGAGAGAGAGAGAGAGAGAGAGAGAGAGAGAGAGAGAGAGAGAGAGAGAGAAGGAGGAAGAGAGGGAGGAAGAGAAACTTCATGACCCCCACAGGCCACCTGGGAAAGAAGAGAGAGAGAGAGAGAGAGAGAGAGAGAGAGAGAGAGAGAGAGAGAGAGAGATGGAAAGAAGGAGAGAGAGCTGGACTGGTACTGTAACTCCACAGGGACTCCATGGTGAGTGAGTGCTGGCTGGGAGTAGGGAAGGGTAGGGTATGGGGCGGACTCAGCACCTGTGTTCCGCAGACCGGTTGCCAAGAAGCAAGTGCCACGCTTGCCAGGCGATCTGAGGTGTGAAAGTGACCGGTGCCCACTGACGGAGCCAGAGTGAGTAGGCACTGAAGAGCACCAATCAGCACAGGAGTTTGGCCACCTCTCTACACTCTACTTCTCTGCTTCTACAAAAGAGGCCTGGCAACCAAGTTTTTAAGATATTTTTGGGGCTTTTTCCACCTTTATTGGATAGGACAGTGTAGAGAGACGTGAAATGAGTGGGAGAGACAGACAGACAGGGATCGGGAAATGGCCTCAGGTCGGAATCGTCCGGAATCGGAGTCCCTGGATCTATGGTATGGCGCCTTAGCCGACTGAACCACGACACCCTGGCATCATTCTAATGACCCCCAAAGTCCCTAAGACCTAAGGCTAGAAACACACCTAGCTGGCAGTTTGACGTCTGAAGCATTTGGTGTGTACATCTAAATTGGAAGCGTTCGCACACTATCTGTAAGGCTCGGACAGTGTCTGCTGAGTTTATAGCATGCAAAGTCTGAGATGGCTGCTGACTGTAGGATAATCTTGATTGGTTTGTGCTAGGTGTGACGTGTTGAGGTTAGAAGTCCCCCGTGCTAAAACATTTTCCCCTGACCTCTTCAATTGGAGGCCCATAAACCTCAGGTGGCTCTGTGGCCACTCTCCTACTAGAGAAGAAAAATCAGAGATAGACCATAAGTCTCTCTCTCTACAACTTATTTTACTGAAAAAATCTTATGTTGCTAAAAATGTATTGCTTAGCTTAGGTTCTTGGTCTTGAAATGTGGCCTGAATGAAAATTCTGAATAGCCAACCTTAGCCCTAAGTCATAAGTACTAAGCCCAAAGTGCTAAATACTAAGTGTTAAGTATAAACCCTAAGCCCTAAGCCTTAAGTCCTAAGCCCTCAATGCCGATACATCATGATTAGCTGATTGATGCTAGTTAGGTTTTTGAGTGTTTAGAGCTTATACCTTAAATGGGATACAGTATTCAGTATTCATCTGTACTTGAAGCATTTAGCAAGGTTTTGAATTACTCAACTGACACACACACACACACACACACACACACACACACACACACACACAGAGAGAGAGAGAGAGAGAGAGAGAGAGAGAGAGAGAGAGAGAGAGAGAGAATTAGAAGTAAAGGAGGAAGTAAAAGACAGCACATCTCAAACACATTGCCGCTATAGCCTTTCTTACCCTATATGAGTTTTTAAAGATAGACTTCAGATTAATTCCATCATTGGAGAGATTTATCTTTACACATAAAGTTGGTTTATCAGGCACCTGTCGGGACCATTGTGGATGATGCCAGAGCTGCTGAATTGCATTGCAGTGCAGTGAGCGCTTCAGAGCCCACAGCCTATCATTTTCCTTTAGGAATCAAGAGGCGACAGTTTCTCAGCTTGAGAGTCTCTCGTTCTCACACGTCTCGAAATTGAAATAACGTGGCACGTCGCCACGCCGCTGTGAATCACAGTCACTCGAGATGCCTTGAGAAGGGCTGATATTCTTGGGCTTGTGCTCTGTCAGCTCATAAAAAAAGTCTTTTCTGATCCCAGAACAGAACAGCCTGACTCCACAACGTTAACAAGAACCCTTGGTCCTTAGTTTTTTTATTTTTATTTTATTTTTTATTTTTTTACTGGAACAGAATGCTGTGATGTTTCTTTCTTGCCCATGTACTAACTGGCCCTCAGTTCTATTCTTTTTTTTTACTCAAACAGAATGTTGTGATGTTTCTTTTCTGACATTTTTTTTTCTCTCTCTCCTCTGACCATGTACTACCTGCCCCTGAAGTTGAAACCTACAGGCATTTCTTGAAAGCTATAGACACCAATGTCATTTTTTCCATATCTATCATACAGCAAGCTTCTTTCATTTCTTTCTTACATTTGTCATGACATTGGCAGAGACTGAAGTATTTCACATTGTTTGTCCTTGGTTGACTCCGCTGAAGCAGTGGTCGACTCAACGCAGTCCATGCTGAGAAAAAAAAAGAAAAAAAAGAAAATCTTGATCTTGTGTTTGGATTTCAATGTTCCACATGTTTTTGTGAGCTTTGTGTTGTTTATACTATTTCTTTTTTTTGTGTTACCTTGCAACACTGAAAAGAATGTCCAAACAGTGCAAGGTAACACAAACAAATAGTGAATAAGAATCCATATGGGAGGAATGGAACCGTGTGAAGATGGCAAACTTATCTGAAATCTTTTCAGAACTATTTCCCATGTTAAACCTAAGGTGTACCATTCTCATATGTGAGGAGGACGAACCCTCAAGTATTTTTACGGTTTTTGCAAGCTCTAATGCAACAATAAGTAGATTCCGTATTAATTGTTATTGATTAGCTATTAGCTAACTATTAGCTCCATTATTGATCTCGCTTCCTGAGTCCTACATTATGTTTGGCAACCAGAACTTTAGTCAATCAACTTTGGTCTGACTACTAAACTGTTGTGGGACAACATTTTGAAATCATGCTGTTATGATGATTAGTCAAAACATATTTGGTGCTTTACAAATACAATTGAATTGAATGGAGTACTTATAACATGTTAATAAAATATTTATAAACATTATCATAGCCTTGTTATAACGTGATCAAGAGTGCTTGTGTAGCAGTTTTGTAGATATCTGAGATTGCCAAAAATCAACCAATCGAAAGGAAAATCACTTTAGATTCTGAGCTGTATTGCAAAACAGTGTCTCTGAAATGCCAAGAGCAAGCACCTTTAGGCAGTTTGAATCCAACAATAAGAGTTTATCTAGAGTTTGAACCCAACAGTAATAGCTTGGGCCCACTGGTGGTCTCAGGTGTTGAAGCCTGGATGGAGCCACAGCAGTGGGCCAGGGAAGGCTGTTTAAAAGCCCAGACTCCGGCCGCTGGGTCGCAGTAGGAACTGAGGATGGGCTCAGGAAGTCCATTTCCTTTTTGCTCACCCCTGAAACTATAGGCTCCCACTGAGAGTTGAACAAGCACACACACACACACACACACACACACACACACACACACACACACACACACACACACACACACACACAGCACACACACACACACACACACACACACACACACACACTCACATGCACACACACACACACACACACACACACACACACACACACACACACACAAACTCACGTGGACATACACATGCATACACACACTCTCACACAAATGCACATACACAAGCATAGAGAAGCAGCATCACACACACACACACACACACACACACACACACACACACACACACACACACACACACACACACACACACACACACAGACATGTACATGCACATCAGCAAAACCCATTTATCTTCTTCCTCACTCTTTTATTTGCTCTGTCTCTAATATTTTCCATTTCCACATCTGTAGGGGTGTGCGTGTCTGTGTGTGCATGTGTGGGTGGGTGGGGGATGGGGTGTGTGTGTGTGTGTGTGTGTGTGTGTGTGTGTGTGTGTGTGAGGCTGGGTGAAAATTGAAAAGTTCCATCAAAAAATGCAACCAAACAGCAGGCAGTTGGGCTGTCCACTGTCCACTCTTTTTCGGCACACACACACACACACACACACACACACACACACACACACACACACACACACACACACACACACACACACACACACACACACACACACACATAAAGTAGCCCACACACGCTTGCAGTCTTGGATTTTGTGTTACACGGCTAATCAGTCAAATATGCAGAGCTGCAGCCACAGTGGAGGAGCTGCATGTTTTACCAATGAGCCCTACTAGAGAGAGAGAGAGAGAGAGAGAGAGAGAGAGAGAGAGAGAGAGAGAGAGAGAGAGAGAGAGAGAGAGAGAGAAATCAAAGTTAGAAAAAAAAATGGCCGATAATTAAGGGCGTCTGCTGTTCTGCTTGTGTATTTTGAACTGAAGAGTCTTTTTGCAGTGTTCTGGTCGTTTTGGAGCTGAGCTTAAATCATTTTGTTTTCCCCCCCAAAAAAATGTTTATTGGAGCACTTGTCTGCACTCAACCTCGTTAAGATAAGAAAGTGGGAAATTAACTAGAGTGTGGAGGCTTTGCCATGGCTGGAGGGGGTGCCTTTTCTTTTTTTTTTCTTCATATATTTATACAAGCTGGATATAAAACCAAGATGACAAGCTTATCTGTGTGTATGTGTGTGTGTGTGTGTGTGTGTGTGTGTGTGTGTGTGTGTGTGTGTGTGTGTGTGTGTGTTTAGAGTCACTGGTTATTGAGGGGTTATCATTCGTGCATTTGTGCGTGCTTGTGTGCATGCATGTGTGCGTGCAAGCCTGTCTGTGTTTGTATGTGTGTGTGTGTGTGTGTTTGTGTGTGTGCATGCTAAGTTATCCCTGGCCCAGTCTCCAAGACTATGTGTGTGTTATGGCGGTGTTCAACATAGTGACATGCTCGATAAAGAAGGAGAATACAGCCCCCCCCCCTTTCAACTCCAAACATGTAGCCATGCAAGACGGGAACAGATAGTAACAAGCATATTCACAAGAAAAACACAAAGAATAGCTATAGGTTTACGAGAAGAGAGAGAGAGAGAGAGAGAGAGAGAGAGAGAGAGAGAGAGAGAGAGAGAGAGAGAGAGAGAGAGAGAGAGAATGTAACCATGGTCGATTCACCACAAATGTGTTCCAGATATACATATCAATGTCAACTCAACTGTGAAACTCAAGAATTTTTGATCCTGCCATATAATCTCTCTCTCTCTCTCTCTCTCTCTCTCTCTCTCTCTCTCTCTCCTCTCTTTCAGAGTCTCCGTCTATCTGACACACACATTCTCATTATGAAAACATTTAAAGATCAGTCTAGCGTTTCCGCCAGGATGGAGGAAAATGTTTTCTTCCCCCCTCATGATAGCCTGACCTGTGTAATTGAATTAATTTCACATGTATATTTTATGTATCAAGTATTTATTATGCTGTACGAAACGCAGATGTCTTCCAAATGTGATCTGCTTCCACAAAGCCTTTCTGTGTAATGTGTGTGTGTGTGTCTCTCTCTCTTGCTCTCTCTCTCTCTCTCTCTCCCTCTCTTTCTCTCTCTCTTTCTCTCTCTCTGTGTGTATTCAGGTGAGCATTTTTCTTTTATGTCTAGTCTCTTGTTAGGTTGTGTGTTGTCATTGCTAATCATTGGACAGATGACCCAGACAGACTATATCCTGGGAGGATTTCAGAAAACCTTTTTGGTTCTTTCTTTCTTTCTTTCTTTCTTTCTTTCTTTCTTTCTTTCTTTCTCTCTCTCTCTCTCTCTCTCTCTCTCTCTCTCTCTCTCTCTCTCTCTCCCTCCATCTGTCCTGAACTCTATCTCTGTCTCCCTATGTGGATGTAATGTATTCTTGTCATTCGATCTTTGCTGTCGTCCGTTAGATCCTGCCATCTATCAGTCCAATATGCTGCCCATCCCTAGACAGCATCCCCTTCTTTGTTCTCTCTCTTTCTCTGTCTTTGTCTGTGTATCCCTCCCTCCCTCCCTCCCTCCTCCCCTCTTTCTCTGTCTGTCTCTCTCCCTCTGTCTCATCTCCTCTGTGTGTCTTTATTGTGGTTCACTCCCCTTCTTCTCAGCGGAGGGAAGAAACAGACACACAGCGTGCTGGTACTGGTCAATAAATGTGTGTGTGTGTGTGTGTGTGTGTGTGTGTGTGTGTTTGTGTTTGGTGGGGATTCAATGCGTGTCTGAGACAAGTGGATATCAAGCAGTGTCCAACCTGTGGGTGGATCGAACAAAACCAGGAGGATTCTCCTGTCATTCTCCCACTGTGTGTGTGTGTGTGTGTGTGTGTGTGTGTGTGTGTGTGTGTGTATGCCCTAGAATGGCATTACATCATTAAAAGACATTATTCTTTCTGCCCCACTCACATACATACATTACCTACATTCAAATTCAAATTCAGATAAGCTTTATTGGCATGACAAAGCATTCAGTGGCATGATACGATGACGCGATCATCTCATATATGTAAATATTTTCACCCTCACATATACCCATTTATCTCTCACATACATATTTATCACACTTACAAACATACAGTACATGTTTCTTTCACATACATATTTTTGCTCTCACATACATATTATATATTCTCCTTCCACATACACACATTCCTCTATTGTATATGTGAAAGGTGTAAAATGCATGTATATAAGAGATAAAATGCATACAGTATATGAGAGGAAAATATATGGCTGTGAGAGGAGGATGTATGTATGCGAGAGGGCCACAATGTCTCGAACGGCCCATCACATCATTGGCATGATTCATAGACTACACTTAGTAAAAATGAATAAATGTCATTGTCGCTCATAGTTCTTACTCACTTTGCTGGCCTACTATAGTCAAACAAGATTACGAGAGAACTTAAGTGCTCTTTTGATGCAGTCATGTCTGAGGCCACTCTATTACAGCCTCAGATGCCTGTTGCCCACTGGCTAGCATGGTGGAACAGAGAGAGAGAGAGAGGGAGAGAGAGTTTTGACTTTTAAAAATCCCTTTTATTTCACCATACTGATATGGATCAATAATCAATCTCCCTCCTACATACATATAGCAAACCACCAGTGGTAGAGAATAAGACTTTACCATCCAAACATCAGTCTTCCATCACCACCCAAAAAGAATCAAGCCTGTCCCCACACACCATTTCCATTCAAACCAGAGAGAGAGAGAGAGAGAGAGAGAGAGAGAGAGAGAGAGAGAGAGAGAGAGAGAGAGAGAGAGAGAGAGACAGACAGATGAGGATGGAGGGAGAGAGAGATGGATTAGCATGTCATTGATTTGGGGGGTGGGGTGTCATGCCTGTGAACCTGATGTGGCTTGTGGTTCGGGACATTTGTCTTCATCTGTCTGCTGTGCTGTCCTGTGTGTGTGTGTGTGTGTGTGTGTGTGTGTGTGTGTGTGTGTGTGTGTGTGTGTGTGTAAGTGGATACATGTGGATTGCATGTGTGTGACGGTGGATATATGCTGTGCTGTGTTATATATGCGCACGTGGAGTGTGTATGGAGTGTGTATGTGTGTGTGCGAGAAACACACTCACACACCTCAACACCAAAACTATCTGCATCTTTGACTTTGCACAGGGATCAAAATGGATAGAAAAAAACTTGCTGCATGGGCAGCTCACAGGACCTTTTAGCAGTGTGTAATCTGATTTAAATGTGTGTGTGTGTGTGTGTGTGTGTGTGTGTGTGTGTGTGTGTCTGTGTGTGTGTGTGTGTGTGTGTAGGCATGTTAATATGCAGAGGGCTCTATCTTACCAAGCTTGAAGGCTATACACTCATTCATTGAAAGTTACATATGCTGCATGAAGAAACAGGCATGCACACACACACACACACACACACACACACACACACACACACACACACACACACACACACACACACACACACACACACACACACACACACACACACACACACACACACACACACACACACACATTGCCACGTGCACGACCATGGACGCCGTGTCTGATTTGGATGGATTCATAATTCATAATTCATGGATTTATAATTCTTCACACTTCCTTTGAACTGACGAAGGCTGATTGCCCAGAGATAGACAGGATCCCTATCCCCCCTCCCTTCATACCACCCCCCCCACCCCCATACACACTCACACACAGTACACGAAAGACACACACACACACACACACACACACACACACACACACACACACACACACACACACACACACACACACTCCTTCCCAGGGGATCACACACCTGCATTATGCATGAGGGGAGTCCTCCAGTAGACCAGAATTCCCTGTTACGGCGGACGGGCGGCCTCTCTGCCACAGACATGGGTAATTACAATGAGAGTAAATGAAAGAAATGGAGAGAGAGAGAGAGAGAGAGAGAGAGAGAGAGAGAGAGAGAGAGAGAGCCTGCTGGGAACCTGATGGGAAGAACAATAACATAGTAAAAATATGTAGTCCTCACGCACATCCAAATTTTTGTTGGGTGCAATACCAAAGGAAAGTATCACTGTAAAAAACAAAGTAATATGCACACCGGAGCTCCCATTTTTACCATTTTACTTTGTGTAACGTTTCGGACTAAACAGTCCTTCCTCAGACATACAATAACATAAACAGAAAGTTAGAATGACCGACTGAAGAAATTAAGAAAGAAAGAAAGAAAGAAAGAAAGAAAGAAAGAAAGAAAGAAAGTAAGAAAGAAAGAAAGAAAGAAAGAAAGATATGATTCTGTACAGTAGGTTCTTGAAAGATTTGGGAGAGAGACTTATATACTGTATTATAGAATACCATATAAATATGAGGGTATACATAAGTAAAGATGTGTGTGTGTGAGAGAGAGAGAGAGAGAGAGAGAGAGAGAGAGAGAGAGAGAGAGAGAGAGAGAGAGAGAGAGAGAGAGAGAGAAGGAGGAATAAAGCCTCTGGATGGCCCCTAGGGCAATCAGCAGGGGGATATGCTTCAGAGTGCTGTCAGCCTCTGCACAACTACACACCGTCTTTCTGTCTTTCGTCATCACTTCTTCTTCTCCTCCTCCTCCTCCTCCTCCTCTGTTGTCCCTTCCAGTATCTTCTCTTCCCTCGCTTTCTTACTAGCCTTACTCTCCTTTGTTCTCTTTGATAGTGTGTGTGTGTGTGTGTGTGTGTGTGTGTGTGTGTGTGTGTGTGTGTGTGTGTGTGTGTGTGTATGTGTGTGTACATGTTTGTATGTAGACAGGATCAATATGGCCCCTGGACTTCTTCAAACAACATTTCTCTGAAAATCTTTCTCTTTCAACTGTGACGTGCATCTGTGATGTTGTGTTTTTTTTGTGTGTGTGTGTTAGGCATAGCGACTAATTATCTGTGTGTCCAGGACCCCCTGCTACCTAAGCCAATCAGTGGAGAGCGTTTGATTGTTGGTTGTGCAGGAAATTGGAAGGTCTCCACCTGCTGTCTGGCTGTCTGTCTGTCTGTCTGGCTCTTCTCCTAATCGCCTTGCATCAGCACCTCACTTCTTTTAGTTTGTCCTTTTTTCTTTCTTTATCTCTATCGCTTTGTCTCTTCATCCCTCCTTCTTGTTGTTGTCGTTCCTCCTCCTCCTCTCTTGTCACTTTTTAAGAGTTGTTATTATCACTTTGCCTCTCTCTTTTTCTTTCTAACACGCATGCACCTACATGCAACTGCACACACACACACACACACACACACACACACACACACACACACACACACACACACACACACACACACACACACACACACACACACACACACACACACACACACACACACACACACACACACACACACACACGTTACATAATCTCTTAAATCAAAGACAAGATCAAAGTGTTTTATTGACAAGTTGGAGTGATTACATGTAGACAAAAAAAGCACTCAGAGTGCAGACCTCCGCCAAAGCAACATGGCAATGGTAGCTTAAGGAATCCTTTCAAAAGTTCCTGAGTTCATGTCCTAATCCAGATCATCACCAACATTTAATGGGTTCTTCCTTTGGCAAAAAACACACCTCTGGCTACAGTGTCATAAGAATCCATCCACAACTTTAGCGTAAAGTTGCTAACAGACAAAGAAACGTCCAACGGAAACATAACCTCCTTGGCGGAGGTAATAAGTCTAAACACGTATTGGACAGACAAATAAAGTAAAGTAAATAAAGTAAGAAAACAGAGAATTCGAAAACATACCAATGCAATATTATTCTCTCTCTCTCTCTCTCTCTCTCTCTCTCTCTCTCTCTCTCTCTCTCCTGATGGTGGTGTTGGCTTTAAATAGTTAATCAGTGGGAGCAGTGTTGGTAGCATCACAACTCTGTCCCCTGCTGAATATTTCATGGCCTGTAGACGAGGGGAGAGGGGCAAGGTCAGGGAGGAGAAGGAGAGAGAGAGAGAGAGAGAGAGAGAGAGAGAGAGAGAGGAGAAGAGAGGGAAAGAGGTGAAAAAGATGAAAAGATGCAGGAGGAGAAAGATAAAGTTTTGCTGGATAAGAAGATGGAGGCTGGAGATAGTAGAGGTTGATAGTGGAGCACCCCTTCACTGCACACACACACACACACACACACACACACACACACACACACACACACACACACACACACACACACACACAAACACACACACACACACACACACACACACAAACAGATAATGTGCAAGAAAACAGACAGTTGGAGAGGGAGAGAGAGAGAGAGAGAGAGAGAGAGAGAGAGAGAGAGAGAGAGAGAGAGAGAGAGAGAGATGAAGAGGAGAAGAGAAAAAGTGCTGCAGAAAGAACGAAGGAAAACAGAACATAGTCCACAGCCAGGGTTCCAGTGAAAGAAGACCCTCTTACCCAAACAAACTTACAGTGAACTCAGTTCACAGAGAGTTCACAAATCAATTCAATTCAATTCAATTTTATTTGTACAGCGCTCAAATACAATACATTGTCTCGCGGTGCTATACATTGTCTCGCCTAAAATCAATACCTACATAACTTTATTAGCTGATATTGCAAGAAAACTATAAACTGCAGTAAGGATTAATCCTTAAGATACCTGTTGGAAGAATTTTGTCAGGTAATACTATAAATCAATTAAATTTTTGTTTATGTACAAAGTACATATGTGATTTTTGTACCAGCCAAGGTGATGCTACAACAAAAATTTTGTTGAATTTTATTCAATGACAATAAAGACATCTAATCTAATCTAATCTAATCTAATCTAAGTAATGAAATCCACTCAGCTAAAAAATAACGTTGGCTTTTTGAGAGTTTGAGGGGTGTTTTTTTGTGCGGCATTCGTTTTTACTGAAACTAGGACCACTATGGTATGGACAAGCTTTTCTCACACCTACTACTGTGTGGACTGTGTGAATATTTCAGTTTTGGTTGAGTGAGATCTATATACTGCATAGGTATGGGAACACCCAGGAGAGAGCTTGTGTGTGTGGTATGTGTTACATACAAATGCTGTGAATGTTTTACCATTGTAAGGATATTCTCTCTTTCTCCCTCCCTGTCCTCTGTTTTCTCTCTCTCTCTCTCTCTCTCTCTCTCTCTCTCTCTCTCTCTCTCTCTCTCTCTCTCTCTCTCTCTGTGTGTGTGTGGGTGGCATGCAAGGAAAGATAGATGTGCTTCTAGCTCATAACAAACACACACTGTTGACTCTTTCCAGACATTCGTAATATAATTTTGGAACTATAAAGAATTTAATGGAGGAAACGTGGCTTATATTTCTGTAATATTTATGTTGTGGGTACATTCCACGCATGTAAAATATTTTGTATTTATTTGGTTTAACATCTTGGGTTTTAATCGACTTTCCTCATCTGACATCTGTAATTTATGGATGATACAGAGCAGGTGTCCTTGCATAGTCCTCCCTCTGGCTTCTCAGTGGAGGTTGTGAAGAGATGGAGAGAGAGAGAGAGAGAGAGTGAGAGAGAGAGAGAGAGAGAGAGAGAGAGAGAGAGGAAAGTTATAGGAGGCAGATGAGGAAGAGGAGCAGGGAGATGAAGATGAAGAATGGTGCTCCTGCATCCTACTCATGGCCGGGGGCAACAGTGCATTCTGACTGACATTAGTGAGGAGAAGC
The DNA here is from genome assembly GCA_027497455.2 of Sardinella longiceps. Taxonomy (NCBI): domain Eukaryota; kingdom Metazoa; phylum Chordata; class Actinopteri; order Clupeiformes; family Clupeidae; genus Sardinella; species Sardinella longiceps. Next base: position 6,884,079 of record JAODXP020000028.1, read on the forward strand.
TGACACTTCTGTCTGTGTTACCCAAGACTGAAGGTGATGAAGATGTCAGAGATGACTGTGGTGATGATGATGATGAGGAAAAGAGGAGGAGGAGGAAGATGAAGATGCTAGTGATGATGATGATGGTGATGATGGTGATGGCTGTGGGGAGATGAGTGTGCTGTGAGCACCGACTACATTTGCACATTAGATGCTCTAATGAGAGAGAGAGAGAGAGAGAGAGAGAGAGAGAGAGAGAGAGAGAGAGAGAGAGAGAGAGAGAGAGAGAGAGATTGTCTGTCTGATTATCGAACTGAGAGATGTACTGTATCCACAGAGTAGGAGGCCTGCCTGAACAGGTGTGGCCAAGATAGCAACACGGATCTTTGCTGGGTAAAGGTGTTTTAGTCTTCATTCTTCAGTCTTCCAGGATTTCACCAGACGGTTCGTAGTAGATTTATGAGTTGCTCTACATTTGAACATTCTACACTCTGTAACCCAATTACACTTATAGAAATGTTAACATTTAAGTTAAATCCTTTCCACTTCCTGTGGAGAATCGTGTGATGCACGTCTCCCTTTCTGCATCCCTAGGTCACATGGCTGCTCAGGACAGTATGACTACAGATTTAATCCTCTAGTAATCCTAATTTCATCTAGTAATCCTAACTTTAACCACTTTATCTATATATCCGAGCACCAGGCTAGAGGTAATAAGACCATTTCTATGATGGTCTTTGGTATGACCTAACCATGAGCCGAATTCACATTCTCCCGGTCAAGAGGAGGACAATGTACCAGTAGACCAACTCTTTGGTATCTACGAGAGCAGTTTGGCGTTTAAAATCTTGCTGAAGCACACTCCAGGTTGAGAGGGATTCGAACCTACAGTCGTCGGTTTGCCTACCTCCTGTGCCACCACCATGGCTCCATTATAGGATCTCACTGGACATATTCCTCAGGAACTCAGACTTGAACTTAACTCTCCTCTATGTACTCGTTCAGTGCATTTTTTTTCCCGTGGCTACACGACACCGCAATCTTAAACGCACCGGCTTTATCTTTATCTGCTAAATTGGAAAATGATTAAAATAGTTCTCCGACTGAGACCCAGGCTTCTGTGCGCATTCATCCTTGCTAGTCTGCTGTGGCATAAATTTCAACACAGAAACGTCGCACTTGACTGAGATTTGATCTTGCGAGTGAGCGAGTGTTATTCTACCGGCAGGCTCAGCCAACCGCCACGCAGACTCACTCCTCACACACACACACACACACACACACACACACACACACACACACACACACACACACACACACACACACACACACACAAACACACACTCACACACAGACTCCTCACTGAGCCACTTGAGAATGGATGGAGTCTGAACAGGAGGCATATTGCCAAAGCAAAAGAAAAAAATGAAAGACAAGAAAAAGGAAATAAGGAGTGGATTGCAAATAACAGTGAAGGCACAAATATGGGGATGAATTTGGAGGAGTGCGAGGCAGCTTCTCCATGTCCTCCACTACAACTATTATTGGCGTTATGTAGCCGGAGCCGTTCTCACAACACTCGGGTCTCAAACCCGCCACCCCATCCACTTCCACAAACCCACGGCATTGGAAGTCGAACGCTCTAACCACAGAGCTGAAAGCAGGCTTCCAACTCATTTGCTGGTTAGAACCGTAGCCTGTAGGTAACAGGCTGTCTGGTACACCAGTGATTCGCTCTCCTCCTTCGTTTTCGAAATAACCGGGGCAGCA
>JAODXP020000028.1:6913327-6920827 GCA_027497455.2 Sardinella longiceps
GGCGTTTATGGCGGGATGCTAATGGATGCTAAAGTGCGGAGCTACAGCGGCTAACTGCTGAGTGTGCTGAAATAGCCGAGTGTAAGCAGCGCGGTCAGCACGGCTGTACTGCCTTTAAGACTCTAATTCTGTGTAATGTTCCCACACCGGGTGTTCAAAGGAGCTGCTGCGAGGACACACACACACACACACACACACACACACACACACACACACACACACACACACACACACACACACACACACACACACACACACACACACACACACACACACACACACACACTCACACACACACACACACACACACACACACACACACACACACACACACACACACACACACACACACACTGTGGCCACATTGACCCAGGTTTTTAAATCTGTCAGCCACTCTCTTTAAGGTTACTCAGTAATTGGAGTGCAAAGTGAGATTGAGTGAGATTGAGTGGGACTGAGTGAGATTAAGTGAGTGCAGATTAGCATGCCCATAAACTTTCCACAAGTGGGTGTTATTATTTTGTGACTTGTGGTAAGAGTGACTCAGCGAAAGTGAACCTAGTTTCAGTTCTGGCTGGGTAGAGTCAGCACCATGGACAGCAACACAAACACTAACTGTACGTTCACACCAAGAGCTACTAAAGCTGTAAAATCGCTGGAAGCCATTCACTTTCTATGGGCAAGAGCGACAAAAGCGATCAACGTGACAAAGGCTACCAGCTGTAATAGTTGGGCGATTTGAGCGATTTGAGTGACTAAAAAAAGCTAAAAAAAAAAACGGTTAACTTTATGCAAATTAGCTATGGCGCGTTTCAGCTGTAAAATCTAAACGCTGTGCTGTTAATGGGAATGACAACAGGCACGTCATGAGCGATAGAGCGATTTGGGTGAACACAGAAAATTAAGCAGCTGCTTTTTTGAGCTACAAAAGCGATTTTGTAGCTTTAGTAGCTGTTGGTGTGAACGCACAGTAATAACAAAAGCCTGTGTCTGAATCCCAATGTTCCCACCAAGCCCTAAGCCCTGAACACTCAAAGACTTAGCTAGAATGAGTCTGCCTTTTGATTGGCCAGTTCATGCCAGTTAAGTCTTTGAGGGTTAAGGGCTTAGGGTTTAGAATGGATATTGTAATTCAGCCCATGTATTCCCAAAACCTTTTACAGTAACAGAAAAGTCATTTGGACCATTTCAATATAGCCCTTTTCAATGTCACCAAGTGCTGTTTGTTGGAAAAAGAATGTAATTGGAATGAAAGTTTTCAAATTTGAACTAAATGAAAAAAATAATGCAATCTCAGTTCAATTATACTAACTGATCAACACAATGAAAAATGCAAGTGTAAGTGAGTTTCTGTGGCCCATTAGGTAAGTAGTAAGTAGTTTAACTATTTATGCCACCAGTCTGCCCTAATGTATCTCTGTAGATTAGTACTAAAGTGCACTGCTCCAGCATAAGTTTCCTTCAGCTAAGGGTACTTCACAGCAGGGCCTCCTTCCGTCGCCTTCCCACCGTCAAACCCCCAACTTTAAGTTTCGTTCTCTTGACGACTTCCAAGGACGTTCAAGGACACTGGAGAAGTGTGCTATTAAATGCTATTGACGGGCGAGACGAGAAGGGCAGCCGCCGCTCTATGCCATATGAAGTGTGTGTTTGGCACTCCAAGCAACCCGATTACAGCCTGTGTGTGTGTGTGTGTGTGTGTCGACCCGATTAAAGCCTCTCGAAATGGAAGTGTCAGTGAAACGGCAAATCTCGACATGAGATCTATATTTGCATGATTGCTTCAGTTTGCAGCGTTTGTGCAGTTTGTGTGTGTGTGTTTGTCTGAGTGTGTGTGTATTTGTGTGTATGTGTGTGTGTGTGTGTGTGTGTGTGTGTGTGTGTTTGCGTGTGTCTGTATGTGTGTGTGTGTGTGTGTGTGTGTGTGTGTGTGTGTGTGTACTCCTCTCCATCTCTCTGACTGATTGGTTGCTGTCTGTCTGTCAGCACAGTGACTCAGTGTCGTAGTGGGAGACGACCTCTGCTCTAGGGGAGCCCACGGGCCATCTGTCACCCCTGGCTGCAGTGCCCTGACAAGAGGTCAAAGGTCACCAACTACACTTATCAATAAAGCTGAGTGCCTGGGTGAAAGGCTTGCAAGGCATACAATAGTATAGAATCGACCCATCATCATTGAGCGACTGTACAACTATATGTTATTGACATTGTTTCTCTGTGCAGTAAATGTATAGTCTAATAAAAGGGAATATATCATGAATATAGAGAATAATGTAAAGATGGAAAGATAGAGAGATTAATGCTTATACATGCTTATGTATGACAGAGAGAGAGAGAGAGAGAGAGAGAGAGAGGGGGGGTAGATAAAAGGATGAAGTCATCTTACATGTCGTGTCTAATAGTATGTGAAATAAAGAAAAAAATGAAATTTGAATGAAATGAAAAAGAATAAAATGATAACTGAATGGCGTAATGAAAATGCAAGTGATGGTGAGTTTCACAGTAAATATATATGGTATAATAAAAGAGAATGTATGATGAGGATGGAAAGGATAACGTAAAGACTGAGATGAATGCTTTTTATACGGTTTATAGACAGAGAGAGAGAGAGAGAGAGAGAGAGAGAGAGAGAGAGAGAGAGAGAAAGACGGTGAGAGAAAGAAAGAGAGCAAGATGAAAGGATTAAGTGATTGATTTTTCTTACGCGTCGCGTCCAAGAACATGTGAAGTCCTGAGGGTAGACAGTGAAGAGTCAATAAGGAGGGAGGCGGCCAGAGAGAACATGCAGAGATGCTGCTGTGCTTGCTTATGGAGTCAAGGATGAAGGAGACCATCTTCAGACAGAGCTTCTGTCCAGTCTGGGTCTCCTCTCTCTCTCTCTCTCTCTCTCTCTCTCTCTCTCTCTCTCTCTCTCTCTCTCTCTCTCTTTCTCTCTCTCTCAGTCTGTCTTCTCTCCATTCCTCAATCTTTCTTATTCTCTTTCAGACAGCATATTTTTTTAGCACACTGTATTCTCTGTTTCTTTTTGACTGTTACACATACACACACTCATACACTCATTCAGACACGCACATAGAGAGAGAGAGAGAGAGAGAGAGAGAGAGAGAGAGAGAGAGAGAGAGAGTACAATATACAGCCAATCACATAAGCACACACACACACACACACACACACACACACACACACACACAGACACACACACACAATCAACAGCCCTGACCACAAACCCGCAGACAACCAAATAGCCAGCGTAGGTTCAAAGGGACCTTTCATGTTCGGATCAGGCCTTCTGGGCTTAACACAGCCTGTTTCATCAGTGTGTTTATTGACATGGGGGGGTCTCTCAATAGCACCAGTCAAACCAAGCATGCTTCTGTTTCTCTCGCTCTCTCTCTCTCTCTCTCTCTCTCTCTCTCTCTCTCTCTCTCTCTCTCTCTCTGTGATTTTATGTGTATTTCTCTGTTAGGTTCTTTGTATTTTATTTTCCGTATATTGTTTAATATGTGTGTGTGTGTGTGTGTGTGTGTGTGTGTGTGTGTGTGTGTGTGAATGCGTGTGTGAATGCGTGTGCGCATGTGTGTGTGTGTGTGTGTTTGTGTGTATGTGTGTGAGAGAGAGTGTTTGTGCCTGTGTATGTCTCATTTTGTGTCATTGAATGCTGCTCCACCAAACTGTTAGTTAGCACAGGCACACATCAATCCAAGCACAGGTCTGTGTGTGTGTGTGTGTGTGTGTGTGTGTGTGTGTGTGTGTGTGTGTGTGTGTGTGTGTGTGTGTGTGTGTGTGTGTGTGTGTGTGTGTGTGTGTGTGTGTGTGTTGGCTTCTGTAAATGCTCACTATCACCTCATGGCACTATAATGCACAGCATCTTTAGTCCATTAGCAGCCCTGTGGCCTAACAGTACTGCACACACTGACTGACATGGAGTGTGTGTGTGTGTGTGTGTGTGTGTGTGTGTGTGTGTGTGTGTGTGTGTGTGTGTGTGTGTGTGTGTGTGTGTGTGTGTGTATGTGTGTGTGTGTATGTAGCAACAACCCACACCCCCCACACACACACACACACACACACACACACACACACACACACACACACACACACACACACACCCATCCCGTCAGACACCCGGCGGCGAGACACTGAGCCCAGCATCTGATCAGTGGCTTTGAAGGGGAGAAGAGAACTGTAATTGACTACCTAGAGAGATGCGTGCCTAGAGAGAGATGGGGGGGGGGGGTAGAGTGATGGAGATGAGAGAGAGAGAGAGAGAGAGAGAGAGAGAGAGAGAGAGAGAGAGAGAGAGAGAGGGGGGGGTGATAGAGCTCCCATTTTGAGGGCTGAAAGAAATGTTGTTATTGATCATATAATTAGGCTACGGCTTGGCTTTGTATTTATCTCGGCAACTGTGGCGGCAGCGTTTTGTCAACAACGCTGCGAGTGTTTGGGGGGGGGGTAGGGTGGAGGAAGAGTAGGGGGTGGGGGTGTCAAATGAAATTACAGGCAAAATGAATATGGTCGGAAGGGAAATAGTTTGTGAGTGAATTAGTTGAAGTGTTGTCATCGTAAACTCCACACACACAAACACAAACATAGACACGCACCCACACACAACACACACACACACACACACACACACACACACACACATAGAACACCAATGTATTCAAAGCGGAGACAGAGTGAGATGGAGTGGTTGAGTGCGAGACAGCAGGAAATAAAGAGACCAGAGAAGGAAAAGAAAAAAAAATGGGAAAAAAGAATGAGAGGAGAGAGAGAAAGAGAAAAAGAGAGGGAGAAAATCAGAGAGGAGGTAGAGAGTGAGAGAGAGATAGAGAGGAGAGAGAGAGAGAGAGAGAGAGAGAGAGAGAGAGAGAGAGAGAGAGAGAGAGAGAGAAGGATGATATTGGCTATGAATGGTATCAGCTAGGTGCAGAAACCCAGTTCCTGTCCCCGCAGGTCTTCATGAGGATGTCATTTAGATAAATGTCCCCAATTACAACCCAGCTATCCTGTACTGTCCTCTCTCTCGTGTGTCTGTGTGTGTGTGTGTGTGTGTGTGTGTGTGTGTGTGTGTGTGTGTGTGTGTGTGTGTGTGTGTGTGTGTGTGTGTGTGTGTGTGGCTGATATGTCACAGCTTAACCGGATCAGTGCAAAGTGAACATTTGCTGTGAGGGATGGAGAGAGTTTCTCAGCTGAAGCTCTTTCTGCGATGGCTATGTTGCACACACTCTCCTTCACGCGCGCGCGCACACACACACACACACACACACACACACACACACACACACACACACACACACACACACACACACACACACACACACACACATACACAGAGAGAGAGAGAGAGACCGAGAGAGAGAGAGAGAAAGAGAGAGCGTTACTATAGGGCAAAAACAGAAGCCATATGTTTGCTGACAGTCCCGATCTGTCATGCGATTTGATTGGCTGACACTTTTGTACTCTAGGTGTTGTCCCAAACTCAGTAGCGTTCCCTTGCCCTCTCGAGAGTCAGAGAGGACATCCTTATAACCTCCATGTCTAAACACACAACGTCCTGTGTCAGAAAGTCCTTCCATCACTCAGACATGATGGAGGCAAAGTGTTTGTGTTTGCTGTACCTGACTGTCTGAGGAGATTAACCTGAGACGGGACACAGTGGGGCTGGATTGTCCTCTAGGTCACAACACTGCTGAAAGCTGGTCTGTCTGTTTGGAGGGGATAGAAGTGTACAGTAGGAGGAGGGAGGTTTAGGTCAGAGAGGATATGGAAATAGATGATCTTTTTTGTAGGAACAAGTAGGATTTAGTTATCTCTTCTCTCTGTCTCTCTCTCTTTATCTTTCTCTCTCTCTCTCTCTCTCTCTCTCTGTCCCTTTTCCCACTTTCACTTTCTCTCAGTAATTTTGTATGTGGAACTATGTGTGTGTGTGTGTGTGTGTGTGTGTGTGTGTGTGTGTGTGTGTGTGTGTGTGTGTGTGTGTGTGTGTGTCTGTGTGTGTGTGTGTGTCTCTGTGTGTCTGTGTGTGTGGAGGGGGGCAGAGAGAGAGAGAGAGAGAGAGAGAGAGAGAGAGAGAGAGAGAGAGAGATGTATTCATTATCTGCTAGGTGTCAGGTTTTGCGTTTATCAGAGCACGGGCGGTAGAGGGAATAAAGGATGACTCATGGGATCGCATGGCGCCTCTCCCCCTCCTCTTCTCTCCTCTCTTCTTTCCATCCCTCTCTCTTCTCCCCCTCTCCCTCTCCCACTCCTCTCCCCTGTTTAAACATCTCTATCATTCCCCCCCTCCCATCCTCCTCTTTCCTCCCCCATTCCCCAAATTGGTCCTCATCATCAGGTAGGTGGGCAGCCTGCCCTCTCCTCTCATCTCATCCCCTCTCTTCTTCCTCTACACTCATAGAGATTCTTCACCCTCTTCTTTTTTTCTTTTTTCCCGCTCTTCTATCTATTTTCAAATTACACCTGAATTGGGAGTCATCGCCCCTCCTCTTATCTAATTTTGCTTGTCTGCAACATGGCAACACACACACACACACACACACACACACACACACACACACACACACACACACACACACACAGACACACACACACACACACACACACACACACACACACACACACACACACACACACACATACACACACACACACACACACACACACACACACACACACACACACACACACACACACACACTTACAGACACACACATTATATACACACACACAAACATACAAACACACACACACACACACACACACACACACACACACACACATACATACAGATAGAGAGAGAATACTTCAGTTTAGTTTCCTATAGAACGAGTACTGGAATTTACTTGCTGCTTGCATTCACCACCAGCCCACAGAGACGAGTATGACTAATTGCAATTGGTTTCGTTGGACGCCAAAGGTCTACGGCAAGCCAGAAGGGCCACGATAGGCCACGAGCAATTGCTTAGGCGGGAGCACAAGTCTGATTAGTTGAAACCGAAACAGTGGCGATTACAAAGTAATTAAGATAGTAGTTAGCAAATAGAGTGCTTCACCGCAATAGCAAGCCTCTGTCGGCACACAAGCAAATGGAGTCGACTTTAGTGATATGAAAATGTTAATTACAGAAACAGTACTCTTTGTTCAAACTTTTTCTTAGGAATGATTGCATGGGTCGCACTCATTAAGAGTAATTAGCCTGGTCGGAGATGACGCTTTGAAAGTGTTCCGCTATCTTGTCTCATGACGTGATTGAAAAGTCAGACGGGCTGCCCTGTGAGGTTAGTCTCTGTCTTTATGGGGGAAAATCCCAAAGAAATCCAGCTTTAAAAGGGTTCATAAATTGAGTTCAAAAACTCTCTCACCCTGCCTTACACTTTCTCATCTCTCTCTCTCTCTCTCTCTCTCTCTCTCTCTCTCTCTCTCTCTCTCTCTCTCTCTGCTTTAACACTCGGTCTCTCCCTCCTCCTCTCTCTCTCTCTCTCTCTCTCTCTCTCTCTCTCTCTC
>JAODXP020000028.1:6925827-6940827 GCA_027497455.2 Sardinella longiceps
ATGCTTACTCTACTGTATGTCTGAAATTATTTTGGAATCCAAACCATCAGAAATTATCTGGCATACTGTAAATGATTCTGTTTAATGTACTGTACTTTGGCTGTGCATTTTGACAGTGTTTTGGGTCACAGACAAACCGCAAGGCGGTACAGACTTTGAAGCTAGCTGCCAAGGGGGCAGGAGAATGACGTCAATGAATGGAATGGATGTGAGGCGAGGATGGGCAGAGAGAGGGAGAGAGAGGCCATCACTTTTTTATTTACAGCATAAAATCTCCCCTCATAAATATGAAACGTCTTTATGAAACATGTTAAAAGTAATGGCGAGCCAAGTGGCAATGGTTTATATCCTCTTCATAAATCTAGTGACTTTTTTCTTTTTCTTTTGGAGGACTTCTTTCATCCCTTTCCACTAGGTCTACTTATTTGCTCTAATGCATAAGTGAAGGAACTTTGATGAAACTTAAGAAGGAAGCTAGCCTAGCCTTGGAGTACCCATGTTCCTTTACACGCTCCATTTCTTTTCACTTGGCAAGGCAGTGACCGTGACCGTGGTGACCGTTGCCGATTTCTAGCCCTGCTTTTCGTATCCCATAATATCCAATCACAGAACGAGGAGGAGCTACCTTGCGCACTCAATTTCATTTCACGTCATCTGGTGGCTCTGGTATTGGCTATTCGCTACGTAAATACACTAAGATTGTCATTCAAAGTGGCCAATAAACATCTCAATAAACCACGCTTCCTCTTAAAGGAGATGAATAGATTGGTTACTTCTCTTTCACTATCACATGTGACACTTTTAGCAAAGACCATTTCATTGCAATGTAACCATTTCTCTGCAGTAGCCTATATATTTCTATGGGGCAATGGTGGTGTAGGGGATAGAGGACTCTCTTGAAAGGTTGCATTTTGTAGTTCATCCTGACCCTATTGGTGTGTCCTTGAGTGCTATATAAATGCAGCCCATTTTCCATTCATCCATTTACCATACTTGCTCGCAATGGCAGGATCTGGATGCGACAACTTAACACACCGACATAAGCTTCTGTAGCCTATGTGATTACAGGTGACTGAGGTAAACATGAACATACCCTCATGATAATGAAAAGTCACACTCCTCATATACTAATCTTGAGAGAAAAGTGAGCCTTAGGAGTCATCTGGAGTAAGCTGTTCAGCTTTATGGCTTTTTGTAAGACTGAGCTGCAGCGATTGAATCAGTGAATTGGTAATTGTCCATGGCAGAAATTGTACTGTTGGGAAATGTTTTATGACTGCCAATGTCAAAGCTTGGGTGCATAAAAGCAGTACTGTAAAGTGACTGTAGAATATAACTAATCAAAGTAACTTATACTTAAAGTAAATATAACTTATAAAACATTACTTATTAGTGTCATTATGGTGGGTGGTGAATGTTATTGCTAGCATGTTCAGATATGCTTAAGAAGTTTGATTATGAAGTGAGAACAGTTTCATTCATTTATGTCAGTGCATTTTGCACTCAAAGGTAGGGTGGATGATGGTGGTTTTGCTGTATTTTTTACTGTATTGCTTAAAATCCCTTTCACATCCAAGCGCTTAAAAAACTAAAAATGTCACCTGTGGAACGTGACGGGAAAAACAGCATCCAATCATTTTGAGCATCCCTATCAAAATGATTGAACGATGATACGTCAATCAAACTTAACTGTCATTTGGCCCTCCCTCCTTCCCCACTGCTCCATAGACAGTGCTCATCCAGCACTCCAGTGGTGGGACCTCGACACCAAAACTGAGGAAGCATGTACAGTATATTCAAATTTAACCGGTGCGAACGTTACTCTAGGATCTTGAACGCTACCTTTTAAAATGTTTCTTAGGGGTTACAGCACCTGTGAATTTTAATCTATACCGACTAGAGCATTTGGGTTGCTGTCTCCGCAAAAGCTTCTAAAGGGCAAGCTGCCTGTCAGTCGGCCGTGTTTGTTCAGGAAGTGGCGAAGGCCGACTGAGCAGTGGTCGGTTTCTCCCGGGCACTCTTGACACACTTCTGTTGGCAGCGATCACACCGCTGCTCCTCCGCTCTCCCCGGATTTAAACAAACTCCCCCAGGAAGTCGTGCCGTCTCAGTGGGCCAATCATAGCGCTGTTCGCCGGACCCAGCCATCCACCTGGTGTAGAGGCACTAATTTGTTTTGACAGCATGGCTCTTTTTTTCGCCCCTCACTGCACTCTCTCTCTCTCTCTCTCTCTCTGTCTGTCTCTCTCTCTCTCTCTCTCTCCCAACTTGAATTGATTTTTTTTTTCTGTTCTTCCTTCTCCTGTCCCTTAATGTATATTGCCAGCTGTGAACGATCCAAAATAATCTCATAGGTCAAACTTTTTTAGCATTTTCATACTTCTGGCAAATGTAACATCATCCTCCTCTATGAGAATGATTCATTCCAACTCTGTGAAGTCAGCGCAGTCTTCAGTTCAACTTCCAATCGCTCCAGAAGCATTATAAATCAGAGCCTGCTGCGTTAGCCGCGCTAGTGTGCTAGCGAAGCGTTCTGATGGCTAAGCTCTCTGCTCACATGGCAGATTATGGCCACTGGTTGCAGCTCTCACATCTCAATCTCCCTGGCGCACCTTGGGGAACTTCTGCTTAAGAGCAGCCTAGTGCCTGACAGACTTTATTAGTATACCAATGGGATTTTGTATCTACTCCCCCTCTGGCTAAAATTTTAAATTTTGTGTGTGTGTGTGTGTGTGCGTGTGTGTGTGTGTGTGTGTGTGTGTGTGTGTGTGTGTGTGTCTGTGTGCACGTTATCCCTCTGACAATTTTCTCTGGAGTTATTTTTCAAACCTTAACACAGAATACAGAATTCACTTTTTTTTGTACCAAGTTTGTATCTGTGCATTTCAATTGTAAGCCAAAGACATGCCTCGGAAGTAATAGCTTTTCATCGTCTGGTGGTACACTTTTTTTTTTTTGCTGCATTTAATACATTTTATTTTTCCACGGTCTGTTATCGTACCCTTTTGTTGTTATTGTCCTCCTTCCCATCCTGCTCTCCCCTGAGGGACAGATCCTCCTCCTGTGCTGAGGTGATCAATCTAGCTTTTCCTCTCTTTACCCTGTCACCCTTTCCTTCATAGTCCCCACCCTTATTGCAGGCTTCCATCTTCACTATCTCATTTTCTGACTTCCCCCTGTGCCTTGCCAGCGCCTGTGCGCCCTATGCTTTCAATTTGTCTTCCGGAAGACCGTGGACACTGGGTGACTTATGGGGACATTAAGACAGAATCAGCTGCCCAGCAATGCTCCAAAATGTCCTCACTATTTCTCTTCGCTCTCACTCTCTCTCTTGCTCTCTATCTTCCTTTCTCTCTCCCTCTTGCTCTCTGTCTCTCTCTCTCTCTCTCTCTCTCTGTCTCTCTCACACACACACACACATGCACACACACACACACACACACACACACACTCACAATGTATTTCTCCCAGTGTAACTCATGTAGCCGAATTAAATTAGCTCCCTCGCTAAATACGTCTTATTGGGCAGATCCTGTTTTCACTGGACTCTCTGTTCCGTTACAGCGTGTTGTACTGCGTCTCAAGTGGAGTGGCAGTAATGAATGCGCCATTACCGGGGTCGAAATCATTATCGGACACATTTGGACTTTTCGCAGTGACTTGTGAGCATAGTTCGTCAAATTAGCCGTATTAGTGGCACAAATGCTGGCTAGCCTCTGACATTTCTGTCCTCATACTGAGAAAAAAAATAGCAGAGCTTGTGTTGATCTGTCTCTCTCTCTCTTTCTCTCTCTCTCGCTCTTTCTTTCTTTCTTTCTTTCTTTCTTTCTTTCCTTCTCCTCACCTTCTCTGTCACAGTTAGATGATTGTTTGCTAATGACCTTTTCTGCTAATGAAAGATCGCCGGCGCTTCCCAGAAGTGTTCAGAGTTCCTCTGGGCAGTTTGCTGTGTAATTGGAACACCGCGCTGAGAGGGAAAATCAAAGTAGAAAAGTACAGACTCTGCCTGAAGAATGAGAGGAGTAAGGAAGTAGGGATCAGCTGTTAGCACAGTGAGGAATATTGGCTCTTTTGGTTTAGCCTACTGTAGGATAGCATTGAGGCATTTGTCATGTTCTTCAAAGTCTCATCACAGCTTGCCTAATTATAGGAACTCTATGCAACTTTTTGCCTCTGTTTGAGTGGCCTTTTTTTTTATCAGATAATTTGTTTTGGTACCATCTCCTAATTAATTTGCATGACATATAGTCATATGAAGGGTGAGTAAATGCAAGTTTTTATTCCCACCAGCAATCTAGGATATGTAACTTTTTCTGTAACAGACATAATTAGGATGTTCTATCAGTGCCAGTGAGATTAAAAGATAAAATTTTTTAAAAGGTTTTGTATGCCTTTTATGCAGCGTGTTCACTAGATTTACAGCAAAAACGGCATAGCATCCCTTGAAGAACCCTGCTGAGCATCTCTAGTTCAGTCCTAACCAACAGCCTACTGTACAGTATATCCCATTCTCAATAGCAAGAGGTTGGCAATCCACCAGCAGCCCAAACCTGTAGTCTGCAGGCATTTTGCTTGTCATTTCCCTGTAGGTCAAGATATATTACACCAAGGTTTTTTGTTTTAAGTGTTGCTATCTGATAAGCGCTGGAAAACAGACAAGCTGAAGCCTTTTGCTATCTTTGTAAATAATAAGGTCCAGGACCAGGGGCCTCTGAAATGACATTTAGGGACATTTTTCCTGAAAATTCCCTAGGAATTAGGGACACTCCTATTTCTGGGGTCAGTATCATTTATATGTAATGTTTTAGCTTCAAATATTGGTGACAAAGTAGGTTTTTTCTTGTATTTTGCTGAGGATAATCAACCAAAAATGGTAGACTCGCCCCAAAAACCTGTGTCGTCTGGTCATCCTATTCAATAGCCTTTATGTTTACTAATAGCACCTAGCATTAATACTAGAAGACAACTTTTCAACACTTGCGGCTACTAGCTCTACCAAAGCCAAAGATGAAATAGTGGAGCCACTAGCCAAAGCAATATGCAGAAGAGCTGCAGTCAGTGCAGTAAGCCAGCATGACCAGTTGTGTCCCTGGGCAAACTGCCCAGCACCCAGCCTGTCTTCATCTCTTCCCGACTGACTGTAATTAAGACACAAGACATGAAACATTCAAGAGCCCCTCCACGGATGCAGATGGTCACCAGAGAAAAGAAAGGAGGAAAAAAAAGAAAAAAAAACCTCTCACATTTAATGAATCACGATTTTTGCATAAATCACATTGGTAATGTATCTACCTAGGAGGATGGTGTTGAGTCGTGACACAGGACAGGGTAGTTGGAATAAGAAAAATAGTCTACTTGCAATAGTGATGATTGTCTAGCCTTGGGTTCTGTCTGACTCTGCTGCCCATGTTTTGACAAAACTTGTTCCACAAACACTTTTCTTTTGTAAAGGTCATGCACTTACCCTGGGCCTAGCCTAGCACAATAAACACAGTGAAAGAATGGTTCGGTTACACCACTGTGAATGAGTGATATATAACCTTGGGCATTGAAATAAATAAGTAGATAGATAGATAGATAGATAGATAGATGAACTTTAAAGGAAGTTGTTGACAGTGCATTATCATGTTCAGAATTAAGCTTTTTTTTTCTCTCTCTCTCTCTTTCTCTGAGTTTTTATTCTAGTCGTGTTCTCTTCCTCCAGCCTTGTATTGTACTCTTGTTCAAAGAAAGAAATAGAAAAGGTGTGTACAGTATGCCCAGGCGGTGGTGGTGGGGGTGTGTGTTGTTAACTTTTTCTCATTTTCTCTCCCTTCACTCTGTTTTTTTCTGTCTCTCAATCTCTGATATGGCTTCTTTTCAAGACTGTGCTCCAATATTAAATAGGGCTGTCTGGATGTCAGTCTCTTATTCAGCATTCGTGTCTTCCTTTCTGTGTTTTGGCAGTGGACCCATTGACTGGAAACATAACATGTCACAAGCTATTGTGAATGAAGTGTGAGCCGCTTGTCTCTTGTCTTGGCTGGATAGAGAGAGCAGCACTTTGACTGATGCTTCCCTGAAAGCATACTCTGAAACTTCAATCTCAGGCCCTCATACATGCACACACACGCGCGCACGCACGCACACACACACATACACACTCTCTCTCTCTCTCTCTCTCTCTCTCTCTCTCTCTCTCTCTCTCTCTCTCTCTCAATTTTCAATTTCAATTTCAATAATGATTTATTGGCATGACGAACAGGACATTTATGTTGCCAAAGCAATCATACAATACAATGAATAGAATAAGAGAAACCTATGTGTCCACACATACAGTAGATACATTCTCTTATATATTCTCTTTCTCTCTCTGTCACACACACACACACACACACACGAGACTCACACAGAGAGACTCACACGGTGCTTCATCTTGCCAGAACTGCTTCTAAGATGTGTCCAACAGTGTTGGCTTGACAAGTCCTATATCAGAAGAAGCAAAATACTGCCTTTGGTTCATTAAAATCTGATGTGCTCTTTCTCTCTCTCTCTCTTCTTTTTTCTTCTTTAGGTCCAGTGATTATGGCACTACCTACACCAAGTTAAATCTGATGGCAGGAACCACTATCATCGTCACCAATTTCTACATCTGCCCCAGCAACAAGAAAAAGGTAGGAAAATTGTGGGTTAATAAGAAAGGCCTTTTTTTGCATTTTCAACTGTGTGCAGTTTGCTAAATATGGCAAAATCTAAATGATCCTAACTGTCAGACGGTCTTCTATAAGGTGCAATGAATGCATGTGTGTGTGCGTGTGTGTGTGTGTGTGTGTGTGTGTGTGTGTGTGTGTGTGTGTGTGTGTGTGTGTGTGCGCGCGCATATGTGTGTGTTTTCATTGGCATAATGCAGACGTCAACCAGAAAATTTTATGTATGACCATGTAAGGTCATTGAATTTTGGAACATCACACACGGACATGCACACACACACACACACACACACACACACACACACACACACACACACACACACACACACACTGACATAAACCTTGAGGTCAGTTTTGATGATGCTGGTAGACAGGCAGTGGGATCAAAAGGCATCGATCCAAAACAGCAGCGTCTGTTCCAGGCCGCCGACAAGTAGCAAAGCTGCTCATGCATGACCAATGATGTAAGTGCACCACACACACACACACACACACACACACACACACACACACACACACACACACACACACACACACACACACACACACACACACACACACACACACGCACATCCATGCATCCATGCATTAAAAATCAGAGACTTTTACCTCTCTCGCACACAAAGGAAGAAGGGAACATTAGTACACTCTACTGAAAAAAGGCAAGTGTTATTTTAAGTCCTACTTCTCCACAGTTTTTTTTTTTTTTTTTTAGTTTTCAAAAAGGCGGAAAAAAAGATAACCAAAAAGTGATCAAAAATCAGAACTGATGTTTTCTGTTGTTGTTGTCATTTTTGGTTCAGGGAAGTACACTGTGAATAGTTTCATCTCTCTCTCTCTCTCTCTCTCTCTCTCTCTCTCTCTCTCTCTCTCTCTCTCTCTCTCTCTCCAGCTGTTTTATCAGGCTGTCATGCACTAGACTGCGCAGCGTGAGCCAATGAGATTAGCGTCATTACACAAGAGTCCGCTTACAGGGAAACACACACATACACACACACACACACACACACACACACACACACACACACACACACACACACACAGAGATAGAGTATCAACACAAAAACACTACATGGGCAGAAAATGACCTTAGCCACATAAGTCATTCCTGAACAACAACACAGATTAAAAAGAAAACTGTCACACACACACTCACACACACACACACACACACACACACACACACACACACACACACACACACACACACACACACACACACACACACAAGCAAATGCACAACCATTCTCATGTAACACTTGCCTCTGGGTAGTTAGTGATTAACATTTTTATTAGAAAATGTATATCATTCTACACTTCCAGCAAAGCAAACTGCAGTATGACACTATACATGTCATGCCAAACAAGGATGAAGGCAGTGAGATGTTTTAGCCTTGGTGACACTCTTCTCTTCTGTACTATACCAATGTACTGTACGTCTGTAGTGGACGATGGATGGATGTAATCCCATGGATGGGGTCTAATCTCAAGTCCTATCTCAACTTGTGCTGCTCGAGTGTCTGCAGCACAGAAGAGGATGACTCTTCTCTTCTCTTCTCTTCTCTTCTCTTCTCTTCTCTTCTCTACTCTCCTCTCTTCTCTTCCTCTCTCCTCTCCTCTCCTCTCCTCTCCTCTCCTCTCCTCTCCTCTCCTCTCCTCTCTTCTCTCAGCCCTGCAGGACTTTGACTGTAATGCATATTTCACTAAGGAAATGGCCACAAGGAAGAGATATGTACAGCCCTAAGGGGATCAATCTTTTTTTAAAGAAAGAAAAAAGAGAAAGAAATAGGGAGGGGGAAAAAAGAAAGACAAAGAAAGGAAGGAAAGGACAAGGAGAGCAAGAACATCTTTAAAAGCATAAGTACTTTCCCTTTAGGGTTTGAGAACGCTTCTGCGGAAAGCAAGGCCGGAATAGAGTGAAAGCGGGATGTTCTGTCCATTAACATTCTTTTCAGTGTTGCATGGCTAAGAATTCCGAAACCTTTTCACACTCTGAGCGTTGTACTGTACTGTACTTGCTATGCTGTGCAGACATGTGCTGTAGGCGTTTTTCACACTTTTTGCTGCGTCTACTGTAGCTATCGCTTTTCTGTCCCCTCTAACACACGCATAAACACACACACACACACACACACACACACACACACACACACGGATACACACACACACACACACACGCACACGGATACACACACAGCCTCGTACACAAACATACAGTACTCATGCTCACTCACACGCTCACACAACTGAGATTCCTTATCAGCAAAAACTGCCAAATCCTATTGTAGTGTAAGCCTATTTGAAGGCTGGTCATTTAGCAGCAATCATTTTTCACCACTATAATCCAAAACTTATATAAGAATTAAAAAGTGTGTGTGTGTGTGTGTGTGTGTGTGTGTGTGTGTGTGTGTGTGTGTGTGTGTGTGTGTGTGTGTGTGTATGTGTGTGTGTGTCTATGTGTGTCTATGTGTGTCTATGTGTGTCTATGTGTGTCTTGTGTTCGTTTTTTTCTGCTACTCTCACTTTTTGTGGCATCACTTTCGAGGCCCATTACCAACTGTTTTATTTTTTTTTATCAATTGGTCTGAGAATAATGAAGCCCCCATTTTGTAACAAAATACTATAGAGGGCTTGGGGATTGTTTTTGCTTTTTGCCCTACTTTAATGCACTCTGACAATTGCTACAAACTCTTCACAACAACAAAAACATAACCGAAAGATCAATATCCATCCAGACCGTCATTTCCACATAAAGCTCCATCTCCTCCCCTAAAGCTTTTGAACCCTCCTCCTCTTTCTTCTCCTCCTCCTCCTCCTCCCTCTCTTCCTCCTCCCTCTTTCTCCTGTCTGACGGCATCGTTTTGCATGGGCCCATAACCTGCATCCCGATGTGTCCTTGCGCTGATGGAAAAGCCATCGATCTGTTTGAGCAGACGCCGACAGCTGTGTGCTAACATAGTGATCAGTACGTCACAGAGTCTGCCAGGGGAGAACTGCATGCATCGACCTGACCGGATTTCCCACATTGATCAATAACCGGTGGGGGGAGGGGAGAGTTTGGGTTGGGGTTGGGGGTGGAGGGGGTACCACAGGCGTGTAGTGACACCTGTCGTGTCAACACAGTGTAGCACCCCAGTAAAACATGATAATGAGTTCCCTCGCTGCTTTAGATTGTTGCCTCCAAGCCTCTCTCTCTCTCTCTCTCTCTCTCTCTCTCTCTCTCTCTCACTCACTCTCTTGTTCGTGTTCACAATGTCATACACTTGAACACACAAAGGCATTTGACAAATTTAAAATGAGTATAAGACTATTTCAAGGGGGTTTGATGTAGGCTAACTTGTGGGGGAGTGGAGAGTTGGGGGTGGAGGGTGAAGGGGGATGCCACAGGAATGTAGTGACACCTGTCTTGTCAACAAAGTGCAGCACTCCAGTCAAACACGATAAGGAGTTGCCAAGCCTATTGCAGGATATAGGCGTGGTGTAGAGTACATATAATACAGATATTGTGAGCTACAATGAAGCCTGTCTCCCAGAGAATATGCTCTTAAGCTTACTCATCTGTGATTAAATGGGTTTAAAAATAAGCAGGCGGTAATCCATTTGCAAAGATTAAAGCTGGCCGAGTTTTAGGCGGCGAAATTTAATTTTGAAGAGGACTGCTTTTGAGTGGAGCTGACGCGGCTCAAATGGAACGCTTTTGTAATGCAATAACGCACGCTCTTAATGAAGTAACACACAAGCTGAAAAAGATTCATTGGGACTCGGTGATGAGATTTGCGTTCCAACAGGTGTCGGCAAAGAGACTCACCGCTGTGCAATAAAAGCCACCGTCGTCACACCAATGCCGATGTGACTAGATATAATATATGCCGGGAAATAAGTGTGATTCCCCTGTGAATTTGTTGCTGATTTATCAAAACCAGTCTGATGTTTGTCATATTTAGCAGTGCATGCTGATAATCCATTAGTTCAAGTGAAGCACATTAATCGCGACTTGTCAGTTTGCTGAAAGTTACATTTTGTCCAAATCCAAATACGTCACTCATTGCCTGTTAATTAGGGTTCAAGGTGGTACCATCGTTCTACTTGTCATCTTCCATCTGCACAACCTAAATACATCTCCACTTCGTA
This sequence comes from Sardinella longiceps, assembly GCA_027497455.2. NCBI lineage: Eukaryota > Metazoa > Chordata > Actinopteri > Clupeiformes > Clupeidae > Sardinella > Sardinella longiceps. Next base: position 6,936,648 of record JAODXP020000028.1, read on the forward strand.
GCGCTCTCCCGGGAACCCCTCCACCTGAATGCTCTCCTCTATCCATTCAGAGCTGTGATTGACAGGTCGATTATTGGCCTCATTTGTATGCCACCTCCCTGTGCGGACTGGATGAATCATGGGAATTGCGTAGATTATTTGTTTTTTTTTTTCCGCCCATATATAGATTATAGAGTGGTCATTCATTCATTCCAATCATGGGATATTGAAAGCTCAAAGTATAGGGAATATTTTCTTTTTTTACTAATGACAAACCTACCCTTGGTGATTTTGCTGAAATCCTCATTTGGCATTCTGAGAAAAGTGTTTTGCAAATGACTTAGTTGCAAATTTATTTTTATGTTTGAATTATTTTGTTGTCTAGGTGAAATAATGAAGAGGAATCTGATGGAGCGATAAGCCAAATGCATTGTTCTCTCCAAATAAAACCTTAGCAGTCAGTGTGGAGTGACTTTTAATTTTCAGAATTTAACGGATGTGAGACAAGCACATTACAACAAGGTCATTTGTGGAGAATCATTATTTGAACAATAAAGACATTTTTGATAAGACAGTCAGCTAGTAAAGCACGAGAAATAACTGGGGTGAATGTTGTTGTAGATTATTTTCTCTTCAAATTCATTAAATGTTGATCATAAGGCCTAGCTTGTGTTGGAAGTGATGGAAGGGCCATGAAATAGATTTATGATGGATGGGTAGGTTTCCTCAAACTCTAGAATGGATTAATCAGGGCTGGTGGAGAGATTGGGTGAAGAAGCCTTGCTCCAAGTTTGATTTCTCATGGCTGGATAGTGATTTTTTTTTTTTTTAGAGATGGTGGAAAGTCTGCCTGTGAGATACTGAGGGGTTTGGTCTGTGGAGCTTCGCATGAGAACTCCGGGGCTGTTGTGGGGTGATAGCACCCCTGCCTGCCACCTCTGCTGGAGAGGAAGATGGGGGATCTAGGAAAGTGATCATGGTCACTGACACACTGCCATGACTTTTAAAGGCTATGGTGGTGGGCTGCTGCAGGAGATATTGCGGCTTGCTTCTTTGTGTGTGTGTGTGTGTGTGTGTGTGTGTGTGTGTGTGTGTGTGTGTGTGTGTGTGTGTGTGTGTGTGTAAAAAAAGAGGAAGAGAGAGAGAGAGAGAGAGAGAGAGAGAGAGAGAGAGAGAGAGAGAGAGAGAGAGAGAGAGAAGGTACATGAGAGTGAAGGAGGGAAGGATGGAGAATTTACTTTTTTTTCGTTGTTTTTTTTTCATGACTGTATTAAGCTGCATATAAATTGATAAATTAGTGAACTTCCCACATGCAATGACACTATTTGACTCACATCCACTGTGTGTGATCCTGTCATTGTTTGTGGAATTCTGTGTGTGTGTGTGTGTGTGTGTGTGTGTGTGTGTGTGTGTGTGTGTGTGTGTGTTTGTCTGGTGTGATGTGTAATACATCAGTTATGAATGCATATTATGTGATTATGTAAGCTTTTGTGTCAGTTTCAGTCTGTTTATGTGTGTTAAGCTGTTAGAGTATGTGTATGTATGTGTGTGTGTGTTTGTATCTACAGTACATGACATCTGCAGGCACACGCACAAACACACACACACACACACACACGCACACACACACACACACACACACACACACACACGCTGATTCCCCATCTCCTCACCCCTCTTCACCCACCTCACTTCTCCCCTTCTGTGCACTGCCTCTGCCCAATCTACAAATTGGCTATTTTCTCTCCCTGCGTGACCTGTACTGCCGATTTACCCACCCATTGGCCATGGTGTGTGTGTGTGTGTGTGTGTGTGTGCGCGTACACATATGTACTGTACATGCATGTGTGTGTGTGTTTGTGTGTGTGTATGTGTGCTTGTGCATGTGTTTATGTGTGTGTGTGTGTGTGTGTGTGTGTGTGTGTGTGTGTGTGTGTGTGTGTGTGTGTGTGTGTTTTGAAGGGGAGTGTCTCTTCCTACTGTGCGGGGTTAGAGAGTTCCAGTGGGAAGGCTTCAGCCTCCGTGGGCCTCCTCCCCCTTATTTTGATCTCAACTTAGCCGCCAAATTGCTTGTGACACCAAAACTGTTGTCAATCCACTTGAACCTGATACTCCTCCATTAAGGATACAAAACCTGGAGTAGACTATTTTCCAGTGTGTGTGTATGTGTGTGTGTTCACCCATGTGTGTGTGTGTGTGTGTGTGTGTGTGTGTGTGTATGGAGCGTGTAGAGAGTAAATTGCTCTTACTTATTCGTATTCTAAGAATCAGGTGAAACATTCACAGATTCTACCAGCCATTACACCTCAGCCCCCCCTACCCACATCCACAGTTTTAGCAGCTTTTCCAAAATGGTGTTTTTTTTGCAGGAAATAAGTGGTGTTCCTGCCATCAGTACAAATATGTACCAAAACAGAGTCATGTAATCCTATTTCCCCATTCAGCCTTTGCAGTTTTGAAAAATGTCACTTGTATTTTGGAAGACAAACAAAAAGAAATTTAATTCTGCCCCCGTGATTTGCAATTGGCTGCTGTTTTTATTTGAGGTGTTTTTTTTTTCTCATTCCATTAAACCTGAAACCTTTCAACACATCAAAACAAGATGCCGTGGAAACATTGAGTGCTACATGCGGCTTCAGTACTTCAAAGCCAAATACACCTCAAGCAATACTCAGTGCCTGCATGCCTTAACCACGGGGTGCAATTAGTGGTAGAATTAGATTTTTCTGTGGTCTTTTTAGAGGTAAACTTGACTGCTACTTAGCAGATACTTTTATCCAAAGCTAAATGGACTGAAAATGTGATGTTCAGGAATCAAATATGAGACACTCGATTGTCCTTTGGTGACATTTGCGCTACTCCAACAGGACCGCAATATTCTGAGAGGGTACAAGCAGAGCAAAAGGTCAAACGTTCCTTAAGTTCTGTGTTGTGTTCTATTTACATGAAAGACCATTGTGGCGTAAAACACTGGATATATAGGCCTACACAATTGCCGCTATTGTAAGAGTGTTTTGTTGTTCTATCTTGGATAGTTTCTTTTGCTCATGAAGGGGATATCAATCTCTACATGTATGCTCTTAAGCTAGCTTTGATATTGTGCTACTATTGATAACTGTCCATGAAACAAAAATAATAAAAAAAAAATATATATAAAGTGTTTCTCCCTTGCTGCATTCCATAGCAAGATGGATGAGACGGCTGGACTTGCAAATATTAACATTGCGCTGAAAAAAAGATATTATAATATATAGTCTTGAGATTTATGACATAATACTGTTGAATGTCAAATAAAATATTCTCTTTTCTCTTTCTGTTTTTTTTTTATTTTTTTACTTTAACTTTCATGTTCCAGTCAACCTGTCATATTGCCGCCGATCTTACAGAGTTGTTTGTAAATAATCCTGTCAGTAAAGAGATTTCCGTCAGCAAGATAGTTGAATGCTTTTGAAAAGGGAAAAGTTTTGCCCCGCTCAGGGTAGGTTCACTAATGTATGTGTATATCAAATATGTATAGCGCTCCACTCAGTCACATCAATATAGCCTCAAATCCAACCGCCTCTTCAGGCCTGACTGGCAGCTTCCCTTATTAACATGTCCACTGCCTTTTCATTTCCATACACATCATCCCAGCTTAGGAAGTCTCAGAAACAGCTTAGAGGCATTTTCCCCGTCCACGGTGAGAGAAGACAAGTCTCTATAACATTCGCCAGACCCCACGAGTTCAACGCCTTGGCCCCAGGAAAACGATTGCCGCAATCTCCCCCGAAGGAGAGAGATCTCTCTCGGGGTTCACCTCGCTGAGACAACGGGGGCGAAGCCGAAATAGATTGCCAATATTATGCAGAGAGTCTGGGAGAAGACCCCGGTGTAATGGAAACGGTAGTGTTTGAATGGATTGGCGATGCAGTCAAATCGTTAAATGGGAACAGACTGGCCTGTGCCTGAATGACTGTGGTGTCGTTCACTATTAGACACCGTTTCTCTGTAGGTAGTCTGTCTTCCTGGGTGTGGGGATATCTGAGTCGCAGGCGGTCAAATTGCAAATATAACAGTAGAGGCAGAAAGGTGGAATAGCTTGGACCTCCCTGAGGGCCATAGAGATATAGGGAAAGAATGACAAGAGGGACTGTTCTGACCCAACAAATAAACTCAACAACAACAACAATAACAACAACAGCAACTACAAGAACAAATAAAC
>JAODXP020000028.1:6945827-6948327 GCA_027497455.2 Sardinella longiceps
TGGAATTGAATGTTTTTGACAGATCCATTGCTTTAGTATTGGAACTGTGTATTGTACTGAGAATGGACAAGTCTCTCTCTCTCTCTCTCTCTCTCTCTCTCTCTCTCTCTCTCTCTCTCTCTCTCTCTCTCTCTCTCACACACACACACACACACACACACACACACACACACACACACACACACACACACACACACACACACTTCAACTGTTGGTGTTCAAAAAATTTCTGTTGACAGGTAAGAGTAAATATGAGTATGACTTGATTGTAATTAATATAGTCCCGCTTGTCTTAAAGTAAAGGCTTCATTCTCAAAAGCACATCATGCATCATGAAAGAAAAGTCAAAGGAGAGCAAAGACATTATCACATTATCATATGTAATTATTTGATGGCTTGATTCCAGCTTCAAGCTAATCTCTGGAAGAACATCAAAAGCCAGAGACTTTGTTGTACACACAGACATGCTTTTTAGTCTCTCTCTCTCTCTCTCTCTCTCTCTCTCTCTCTCTCTCTCTCTCTCTCTCTCTCTCTCTCTCCCTCCCTCTCTCTCTCTCTCTCTCTCTCTCTTCAAAACACATATACATATGTATTTCTATATGTGCACACTGTATACATTTATTTATTTATACAATGTATAAATATTTACACATAAACACTGCTGTTGTATATTGTGCGACAGTTGCACTAAATGTATGTTTCTCTCTCTTCCTTCCTTCCTCTCTCTCTCTCTCTCTCTCTCTCTCTCACACACACACACACACACACACGCACACACACACACACACACACACACACACACACACACACACACACACACACATTAGACAGAAGGCGTGAGTGTGAAATAAAGGAGTAAATCTGAAAGAGATGGCTTCAGCATAAGGCAGGCCTGATGAAAAATGGTCTAATTTGCAGCAGAAGTGAAATCAATGTTTCAACTGAAATGTTTTGTGGGATGTTCACTGTGTGAGAGTATGTATGAGAGAGAGACAGGGAGAAACAGAGGAGCGTGTCATTGTGTGTGTGCAAGTGTGTGTGTGTGTGTGTGTGTGTGTGTGTGTGTGTGTGTGTGTGTGTGTGTTAATATACTGCACAGTTATGATATATGAACACGTCTGTGTGTATGTGTCTTTATATGTAGTTATGGTGTGTGTGTGTGTGTGTGTGTATTTGAGTGTGTGCGTATACACGGGTGCATGTGTGTGTATGTGTTCATCTATCTGCAGTCCATCCTTCAAAAAAAAAAAAAACCTTCAAATAACCCCCATCAACCCCCTGACAGCAGTCTCCCTCCCTCCCTCTCTGCTCATCTCTTGGCCTGACAACCCACACTTCACCCACACAAGCCAGAGTCAATCTCTGAGTCTCTGTGAGTCCCTCTCTGTTACTGGTGGGGAGGAGAAGAAGCCGTTGGACCCAGACTGCGGCAGTCTTCATTAGGCCCTGAGTGACGTGGATGACTGGGTAGAGGGGTCTGGAGGGAAGAGGGGGGAAAGGGTGGGTAAAGGTGGGGTGTGGTGGGGTGGGGTGGGTAAAGACAGCCGGAAATGAGGCTGTAATCTCGCATTTACTGTATGTAGGTTGCCTTGTAATAATTCCAAATGTCCAACTAATAGATGTACGTAAATATAAAAATGTTTCAGAAAATTCTGAAATCAGAAAATGAAGCCCCAAAATTAGGGGGAAACCCCCCGAAACCACTCTGCTTTTCGTTTTTATTACTCAGTTTTGCAACAATATCTGTGAGATTTTGTGAGGATGTACCATAAACGTATCCCTTTTAGTGATTACCAGGTGGAGTGGCAGGGAAGCTGTGAAAAAGGTTTGGAGGTGTCTCGTCGTGATTCGTGACACGTGGAATTTTTTCGCTGGGCAGGAAGTGGCTTTTGATGCGAAGAGCAGGCCAGGGCCAGGGCCTCGTTACCATGACAACATGAGGTGGTAAATGAGCCGGTTGTGAAATGAACGAAAACAAACATTATGGGTTGCAGAGAAAGAGAAGAGAGAGAGAGAGAGAGAGAGAGAGAGAGAGAGAGAGAGAGAGAGAGAGAGAGAGAGAGAGAGAGAGGTGCAAGGATAGAGGCTAACAAAGAGAGAAACATGGAAAAGAGAGAGATAAGATATTACGTGTGTGTGTGTGTGTGTGTGTGTGTGTGTGTGTGTGTGTGTAAGGAATGAGAGTCTAAGAGCAGCAGAGACAAGTGGAAAGAGAAAGAAGCGAGGGAAAGAGAAGAGAGTGAGAGAAAGAGAGCGTGGAAAAGGCGCTACCTCATTATTCTCCGTTAAATGCCAGCAGCTGAACTTCATCTCCCACTCCGCTGTCTGTTTGCCCAGGTTTAAATGCCCGCCTGACTCTCTCTCTCTCTCTCTCTCTCTCTCTCTCTCTCTCTCTCTCTCTCTCTCTCTCTCTCTCTCTCTCTTTCTACCTCTCTCTACCTTCCCAGCTTTCTGTCTAAGTTACTCTCTCTCTTTCTCTTTCTCTTTCTCTCTCTCTCTC
>JAODXP020000028.1:6963327-6965827 GCA_027497455.2 Sardinella longiceps
TTTGTTTGATGTGTGCATCTGTCTCGACAGTGTTGAGTAGCTGAGGGGAATCTGTACACAGGTCAGACAGGGAGACGAGAGAGAGAGAGAGAGAGAGAGAGAGAGAGAGAGAGAGAGAGAGAGAGAGATTGTATCTGGGTTTGTGGACTGGCTCAGTGGGTTCGAGGCTGAGGCTGCAGCTGTCTGGTTCAGTGATCTCTGAGCGTGCGTTTGCACTCCCAACACCTCCAACAGGCCTTTTGAAACCAAGAACAAGGGGAGGGGGTGTGTGTGTGCAGAATACACTGAAAGAGGTTCAGGGAGTCGGAGGAGAAGTGTGTGTGTGTGTGTGTGTGTGTGTGTGGGGGGGGGGGGTGGATTTGGGGTTGAGAGGGAGATCTAACATCTCCACTAAATCCGATACGTGATGCGCGGTGCATTGCAACTTGCATTTGTTGATGCTTGAGGCCAGACGTGAGCTAGCAAGTAGCTTAGCTGATAATCAGACTCAATGTTGTGAGTCAGAGGGAGTGAATATGCATCATAGAGGGTCATTCATTCAGTAGGAGTCATGCCCCCCATGACTAAGTTAGGTATGCTGCTTAAAGACATAGAGTTATGGCTTACACTGTGGGGAAAAAAAATATATGACATGGAATTATTGACCTAAAAAAATTCTTCACGTTGGGGGATTGTTTGAAAATGTCAAATAAGTATGCTTCTTTAGCAAAGAGGAGAACTTGTGTTCAGAGGATTAAAATGCTTGCATGTGTCACATTTGGGAGAGGAATTTGCCAGGTTTTAACTTTGAAGAGTCTGTAGAACACGGCACTTTAGCTGCTTCCTTTGCACGAGCAACCCTGTGGCGCTGAGCTCACAAAGCTAACCCCTTCAACCAATCAGGACCAAGGATATTCACTTTCCCAAGTACCCAAGCCCGCCTCCCTGTAGGAAGAAGAGTCTTCTACACTTAAGCCTCAAGAGCATCAGGGGTATTACCGTGACAACTGGTGGCGAATTATCGTTGTCATGGCAAATGGTGCCGTGATCAAAGCACCTGCATTTTTAGCGGTGTTGTCGCTCAGTGAGCTAGCTAGCTGAGTGCAAGAAAAAAAAAAGTCATCGCTGCTGAAAAGAAGCTTTTATGTCTTCCGCTTGTGTGTGCAGGAAACTGTGATTTCTAAAAGATTCATGCGCTTTAAAAGTGACAGAAAAAGAGTGAGTCACACAGAGAAAGAGAGAGAGAGAGAGAGAGAGAGAGAGAGAGAGAGAGAGAGAGATGCAGAAACATTTGCGAAATATTGTATGCCTATACTTCCTTAAAAAGGAAATCCAAAACGGTTTTACAAGTCGGCGAGTCTTTTTGAGGCGCACGTCGACAGGCGGCTCGGCTCCTCGGAGGAGTTGAAGCCCATCAGGCGTCACGGTTATTCTTGGCCTGCACGACTCCGAGAGGGGGCACGAGCGCAGGCTTATGATTTATGAAAATCCTTTTTATTAGAAGTCATAAGGCACCTGTGTAAGGGATTCCATTTGAGCCACTCTAAAGGTTAGAAACACTTGGAGTACTTCTAATCTATCTCTTTCTTTCATTTCTTTCCATCTGTCTCTCGATTTCTCTCTCTCTCTTTCACCTTCTTCTCCACCTCTACAGTAGAAAAGCTACTGCTGGGCATTTAATCTCATTTAATAAATTAGGATTATGGTTGTGAGCCTGTAACTTTTTGTCCATCTTTCTCTCACTCTGTCTGTCTTTCTCTATCTCTCTCTCACACAACAAAGCCGAAAGTAAGATCTGATGTTACATTGACTCAATGTAAAGTGTTTCACGTTTGCGTTAGGCCTTTGCTGTTTGAAATTCTTTCATTTCATGTGAAATATATTGCTGTTAGAAGGCTCGTGCAGCAGGACTATGCTTAAACTTACTCGGGTATTTTCCTTTAAAGAAACACCAGATGTGTAGTTTTTTCTACATTTAGAGGCACTGTGAATTTAAATATAAGATGTGTGTGTGTGTGTGTGTGTGTGTGTGTGTGTGTGTGTGTGTGTGTGTGTGTGTGTGTGTGTGTGTGTTTGTGTGTGTGTCTTTGCATTAATTGAGTAACAGGAGTGCTTTACACCTATCCGTCATACAACTGCAGTTGGCCAAAACTTATGTCTGACAAACCATGACGACAACTAATACGTAATGTCTCATGTTACATCAGCATTGTATGATGTCACCCTGCTTCTCTGACCATTGCAACTTCAGCGTGTCAATCTCCCATAATCCTGTGGCATGGATTTAATCCATTCATATGGTATTATAGGAAAAAAGAAAGAAACCTTGGGGTGTTGTGGCTTAGTGGTCAAAGGCATCATAGAGTACCATAAATCCAAGGACCTTGATTCGATTCTGATTCAAGGACATTGCCCAAACACTCCCCATTTTTCTCTCCCACTCACTTCCTGTCCCTTCAAATAAAGAATAAATGCAAAGTCCCTCAAAAATATATACTACTGTAAATGAAGTAGAATGTGC
>JAODXP020000028.1:6980827-6983327 GCA_027497455.2 Sardinella longiceps
GTAATAGGACTTTCACAGTTGAATACCGTTATACAATCATATATATGTGCAGTTGTATAGTTTTACAGTCATATTAGAGTCAAACTACTTGAAAGCTGATCCCATACAGGCATTTATCCAGCCCATAATACTTCCTGACGTCGTCCAGATGTCAGATTTCTCCCCTCGTCGTTACCAAGCATGTATCTGGCCATTTTATCTGCCTGATGTGAATCCGTGCAGTTTGCTATCAGTGTTGATGTGACTGTGAGTGGATGTGCCTGTGTGATTTACTGCAGCCTCAGAAACATACACAAGACTGACCTCAGATCTGCAGACAGTTACCTCATCTGCTACCCTCTCTAACAGCCAATGGCGTGCCTCGGAAGCCACCAATGAGAGGGCGATATAGATGGTGTTTGGGGGGTGGGGGTGGGGGGTTGGTGTCTGGGAATGGTTTTGGGGTGTGACTCAGTGTTGGGGGTCTGCCATTGGTGTAATGGTCTATTACACTTTACTAGGGGAATGACTGAGAGAGAAGGAGGAGTAACGGTGGAGGAGAATAGGATTACCAGTGCATAGGCCTGCACAGACACACACACACACACACACACACACACACACAGAGAGAGAGAGAGAGAGAGAGAGAGAGAGAGAGAGAGAGAGAGAGAGAGAGACACACACACACACACACACACACACACACACACACACACACACACACACACACACACACACACACACACACACATACTGCGGCTGAGCCTTCTGTCACAGCCACTTTCAATTACATTTCAGAATACATTTCTGCGAATTAATCATTTATAGTCCATGTATCAGTTTCACATTTGGATTGAAAGAATAGACGTGATGTGTTTTATTGTTGGGCTCTACCAAAGTCTGTTTCTGTCTCACTTTGACAGACATATATGCACACACACACACACACACACACACACACACACACACACACACACACACACTGAGAGAGAAAAGAGAGAGAGAGAGAGAGAGAGAGAGAGAGAGAGAGAGAGACAGAGAGAGAGAGAGAGAGAGAGAGAGAGAGAGAGAGAGAGAGAGAGACGTAAGTACCAGTGGGAGAAATCAGTAGAAAAAGACACAGTAAAATTTCCCCCGATTTACAAAGCCCACACTCTCTAGTGATCGCTATCATTTCCTGTGACAAGCCGTAACAGCCTTTTCCAATTACCCGCCTGTGTGAATGCCACACACATTTATGCTTGCTGTCCATCATCCCTACAGATAGAGAGAGAGAGAGAGAGAGAGAGAGAGAGAGAGAGAGAGAGAGAGAGAGAGAGAGAGAGTGTGTGTGTCTTTATCCTGACCTTGGGCACTATACTTAGTGGACTGTGTTGCCAATTGGTCTGTGTGTGTGTGTGTGTGTGTGTGTGTGTGTGTGTGTGTGTGTGTGTGTAATCTGCCAGTCATGAAAATTACACACTTACGTAGGCCCGAAGTGATCTATATAAACCTTAAATATACAGTACCTTTATGGACTTTTGTGTGTGTGTGTGTGTGTGTGTGTGTGTGTGTGTGTGTGTGTGTGTGTGTGTGTGTGTGTGTGTATGTGTTTGTGTGTGTGTGTGTGTATGCACATAGTACACAAAATGTGTTTCTTCGCTCTTTTAGCTTCAGGAAAGATGTGTTAATGCTCTCTCATAGTTTATCCTGCTGACAGAGGTCTTTTTCCACACATGTACGGCACACACTGTAACCAACACACGCAAATTACCTACAACTACAGCCAGCTGCCTAGAGCTGGACCATCAACAGACAGAGAGAGAGAGAGAGAGAGAGAGAGAGAGAGAGAGAGAGAGAGAGAGAGTGAGAAAGAGAGAGAGATGAAGGGAGGGAGAGAAAGAGAGGGAATGAGAACTTGTTTCATACTTTGGCAGAGATTTGATGTTTCAAGTTGGCCGTTTTTTCTCAGGACTGTTGAGGGAGACTGAGTCCAGGACAGCTCTTTTAAATAGCTAAGGCCTGTCAGGTCAAGGTGATTGGACAGATGCACGCAGACAGATGTTCCGTTCCACTTCAACTGTCTGTAATTAAAGGAAAGTTCTGGAAAATGCTTGCTCACGGAGTGGTGCTGGTATAGCCTGGCTATTGCCTTCCTTCGCTATTTCGCACGATTCTCATCTGCCTTCTGTGCTCCATCTGGGATTCCGGAGATTGGTCTCCTTCGCTCAGGATGAATCCCATCCTGGCCAATCAGTGAACTTTGAGAATGTAGTAAATGAATGCGATAGGCTATCAGCCAAGGGCTGATCCAATCTTTTTTTTTTCAATCTAAACTCCTCCAGCTCCCAATCTTTTCTCAATAGCCGGAATCCCAGACCCTCGTATGAAGCAGAGTGTAGACATAGACCAGTGGTTCTCAAAGTGTGGTCTGGGGACCACTGGTGGTCCGCCAGAAAGCTCAAGTGGTCCTCGAGGGGATTTCCAAAAAAATATGTGAATTTAGTCTATGTTTCTTACTAACATTATTTGAAGGCAAAAG
>JAODXP020000028.1:6990827-6993327 GCA_027497455.2 Sardinella longiceps
CACACACACACACACACACAAACACTGGGTCCGCCAGTAAAATCCTCAGAGGTCACAGGGGAAGAGGAAATAGGTTTCCCAGCATAGTTATCACTTTAATGAGCCCTGCAGACAAGGGACACACACACACACACACACACAGCACACACACACACACACACACACACACACACACACACACACACACACACACACACACACACACACACACACACACAGTACACACACATACACACAAACATGTGCACACATACACACACACACACACACACGCACCAACACACACAGGCACACTCACACACACGCTCACACATGATCAAGCACACAAAAAGTAAAAGTATACAATGATGCAGTCATACTTAGATACAAAATGTGTACACACATCTATATTGACTATTATGAACTGAAAAATGTTGCATTCTACTGTATACAACTCTCTTGTGAATGTGTGTGTGTGTGTGTGTGTTACGAGCCCCTGTTTCAATCCCATTTTCACTTTAACACTCTCATGTATGCCATGAAAAACTGCAGGCCTTGTTTGAATGGTAAAAGCAAGGCCATGTGAAAGTCACAGAAGGAAATTCTTCCTGTAGATGTCAATGATGAAGCTCACCCTTTATAAGGAGAGAAAAAAAGGTCTTTTGTAGCATAGAATTTGTAACACCTCCAGGGCATAATTGATGTTCACATTCCTTTTAGTTATTTTGCAGTCTATTAATAAGGGCCCCAGTGCCTTTCATATTCATGTCAACCTCTGATTATATTTTTTGGATCCCTTCCAATTATATCTCAAGATATTATATTTCATATCAGTGTTACAGATGGACAAGATATTGCATATATTTCTTTTTCTTTATTTATTTTTTCCTTTTTTAATCTCATTGTCCTCTAGGACAAATCAAATCTAGTTTACTGTAAGTACTTAAAAATTGGATTTTAAAATGACTGTTTACAATAATATGATCAAGGGAATCCCATTACATTTCTTGCATGTCGGCAAGTGCCCTCTGTTTTCTAGTAATTGAACACAAGCCATCTCCCTCCCTATGAGAAAATTAGAACAAGCCATTCAGGAAATGCTAGCTTAGCTCGCTACTACTCATCCAAATCCATGTGCTTCTTCTGTCTCTGTCTTTGGAGCTGATCGTCAGTCCGAGATCAAAGAAAAAAAGCACTTTCACTTTAGTGTGATGCCCCTGTTCCACGAGTGCACATTATCAATCCTCGTTGGGCGATATTAGCCTTTTATTGTTCAGTTTTTCCAGCCAGCAAAGCCACTTAAGAGTGAAAAGGCAGAGGATAGATGAATTTCCAATATGACTCTAGCCCTCCTTTCCACTTAGCATCCATTAGGCTAATTTGAAAACACTTGAGTGAAACAGCCAATGAAACATTTGAATGTGAACGGAAGCACATTCTATTATACCTTTTCACCAGACCAGCAGGCCCATGGAGTCATTTGCTTTTCACTAAAAAGAAAATGTTAATTTGAGTTTTTACACAAACAGTGAAACATGGGAGACAAGCAGGGACGACTTCTGCTGGGATGTTCTGTGTATTTGTCATAATTACTTGTGTGCCCTTTTAGTGAGTTTTAGCTGAAATTCTAGAGGCTTAAAGGTTCCCATCAACTTGAGTCATTCGTTCATTTCCATATAAACAAAGTAAACTGGCCCTAAGTGTTGACTTAAGTCTTTCTTGGAATAAGTCAGAAAAGGGGCACCATCTATGAAAACACACCAAAGTCTCTTTTTTAAACATTAAAGTTCAAAACCTACAGATTGTTAACTAAAACAAGGTTGTTGTTTAATTCAGTAGGTTATGAGGACAGATGAAATTGAACTGTGACCACTGCCTCTGCTTCCAAAGACACGCCATTAAAAATATAATTATCCCGATATAATAACTTATTAGTCTGATTGGACCAGCATGTGGGGGTCTATTAAATAATTACATTCATTTGATAACATGCTCATCAAAGCCTAATTTCTTGGTGTCCAGATATAGGGGGGATAAATTGGTTCAGTCAAAGGGTTGCTTCTGCGTCTAGTATCATTTTCGCAGTGAGAGAGAGAGAGAGGGGATCTTGTCTAGAATACTAAAAGGCACGACCCGAGGTGGGGTTGACATTTTCTGACATTTTTGTCAATCTGGGTAAATATGAATGACTGCTAAGCACCAACTAAGAAATGACCTCGAAACAGGAGAAGTAGCATGTCTCAGTGGTAACTGATTCCTTGAAATGCTGTCCAATTTAGTTATTTCTCTATTGCTGTTGATTGTAGTTTAATGAGGTTAGAGTTGAAGGTACTATTATTTGTCCTCCCTTGATAGTGTTTGTGGTATATTACAAAATCCGCTACTAATTTTCCAATCTATCATCACTGGGTAGCTGTGGTAGAGTTGAACTATATGTCTCAGAATGGAATGGAATAGAATGCAATGGAATGGGCGGCTGGGAGAACCATCAGGCAGTAGTCTTTCCCAAACAAACACTATT
>JAODXP020000028.1:6998327-7000827 GCA_027497455.2 Sardinella longiceps
TCAAGGTTGTTTATCTTCTTGGCGAGCGTCGTAACAACGTTTAGTCTGGAATGAATGTTCTCCGCAGCTGTTTACAAAGAGAGAAAATCATTTAGAAGGGGGGAGGGGGAGGGGGGGGGCAAAGAGACTAATGAGATTTTGAGGTTCATTGGCAACCCGGAGTATCCCTAAAACAGATCGATTTTTTTTTTTGTCTTTTATTTGGTAATTTTTCTCCTGAGATGAACAAGCTGAGAGGTAGGAAGAGCGAGAGAGAGAGAGAGAGAGAGAGAGAGAGAGAGAGAGAGAGAGAGAGAGAGAGAGAGAGAGAATGAGAGAGAGAACGAAATGATTCTAGTGGATTAGTATTCTTGTCATCATCCTCTTCCGCTCTGGCCGGGTGATCCCAGCTATTTAACCACCAAAGACACACACACACACACACACACACACACACACACACACACACACACACACACACACACACAGCCAAGCGGCGTGGAAAGCGCCTAATTATTTCTGTGGTCCCCCTCGCGCACTCTGTGTCCTATCTCTACCGGTTGGAGAAAGGCTGGTAGCAACCAAAGCCTCAAATAGAAGCTCAGCAGCACCAACCAGCCTGGCCAGGCAACAAACCAGCAAACGTGCGGCCTAGGAGACTTTAATTGACCATGTCCACCCATTAAGTCTCTGGCCTCAGCCGACCGCAACTATGCTCAAACCTAATGACTCACATTACCAGAGGAGGTGTACAAAGCTCTTTGGGTTTTGTTTTGTTTTCGTTTTGTTTTTTTTTTAAGCCACGCATTTGCACAAAAGGAATTTTAGGAGAAGGGAGTCAGTTTAATTGGCTACTATAGGGTAGTCTAGACTGTGATAAAGAGTCGCCATGGTTTCCAAATCAAAGCCATGGAGTGTCCAGAGTTTTTTGGATTTCAAAAAGATGTCTGATCGCCATCTCGCCACTTAATCGCGTCTCCTGCTTAGAACTCAGCGTCTGTCTGGTGTGTTTTGGTGATTAGCAACTCTCTCTCTCTCTCTCTCTCTCTCTCTCTCACACACACACACACACACACACACACACACACACACAACCCGCACCCCCCCCCTCTCTCTCTCTCTCTCTCTCTCTCTCTCTCTCTCTCTCTCTCTCGGGTCCCAATTTAATGTGTTCATTTTATGGTCTATAAAGCGTTAAATGATTAATCGATAGGATGTCGCGACAGCGGCCACGGGGGCTTAGAGTGGTGTCATCTGGATTCTAATGCAAATCCTTGATTAGCGTTACGCTTCTAAGTAAATGCATGGCTGAGAAAGTGTGTGTGTGTGTGTGTGTGTGTGTGTGTGTGTGTGTGTGTGTGTGTCTGTGTGTACGCGCGTTTGAAGGGAGGAGACATATTGAACTCCAGAAGATCATATTATCACGGAATACTGTCTAAGTCCGAGTGCAGCTGGCAGAAATGTCAGGGTGGGTCGATAGTGAAGCAAGGCCACTGTTTGTGCTTCTCTCCTTCTAATCTCTGTCCACCGCACCTCAAAAACAAAGGTGAAATCTAAGTGCCTACAACAAGATAGTTCATACTCTAGTGATTTCTTCTTGCCGTCATCAGACTCAGCGTTAGGTCAATAGTCACTTAAATAAAGTGCTGTTTGTCACTGATACTCACATAGATCAGATAACGAAGGAAGAATTCAAGAAACAATCATGCCCTGAATCAGGGCCCCTGATGTACACAGTAGAAAGACTTCCACACATAACTCACAGTGTTGTCTAGCTTGGGGTTGTTTGTATGAAGAAATACTTGATACTAGGTTCTAATGTTCTCATAGAAGCCAAGATTTGTGTACCGTGTTTGAACTTGTTTGGTAAAAAAAGTGAGTTTCAAGAGTTCAAAGCTACAATGATGTTAGCAGTTGAGTAGGTACCTCTTTGAACTCTGTAATTAGAAACTAACGTCTCTCACCGTTCAAAGTTCCAGGAGACTTTTGAAGACAAATTGGAAACAACAACACATTGGGAATAGGCCTGTCCTGATTTAACATATTTCTGCTTGTTTGTTTGTTTGTTTGTGTTTATTTCTAGGTGATCCTGGTGAGTCACAACATCAACGAGGCCGAGCACATGCTCTTCATCAGCACAGACGAGGGCGCCTCCTTCCAGCGCCAACCCCTCAACTTCCGGGTGGACACCATCCTCTTCCACCCCAAGGAGGAGGACAAGCTACTGGCCTACAGTAAAGAGTCCAAGGTCAGTCTACTCATTTAATATATATATTACAAAATGTATATGGGCAATTCCAGCGTTATGGACGTGACATTTTCGTGCATTATTGATGAACAAAAGGCCAGATAAACTCCGCAAACCTAGCAGTATTTCACAATTTTTTTTCATATTCTTCTGCAAACTCCATGGCTGAATACAGGCAAACAGAAAAAAATAATATCATGATTTGCATCATAAGAATATGAGCCTTTCAATTTGCGTTATGGACGTGACGAAAAACGGACAAACTTTTGAGAG
>JAODXP020000028.1:7015827-7018327 GCA_027497455.2 Sardinella longiceps
AGGAGAGGAAAGGAGGGAAAGAAAAGTAAAGGAAGAAAAATGGAAACAGGAAAGGAAAGTATGCCCAGGATACTTGGTTGGCTGTTAGTGTGAGCGTGTGAAAGAGAGAACGTGAGAAGGAGAGAGGAAACAAGTGTGTCTACAAATGCACACACATCTGTGACTATATGTGTGTGTTTAGTTCCTGTGTGTGTATGTGTGTGTGTGTGTGTGAGAGAGTGTGTTTTCTGTGTGTGTGTGTGTGTGTGTGTGTGTGTGTGTGTTTTCTCTCTCTGTGTGTGTGTGTGTGTGTGTGTGTGTGTGTGTGTGTGTGTGTGTGTGTGTGTGTGTGATTGTCACACGCATGCATCTGGGATTACACAGGACCCTCATTTCTTGACTTATTCAATAGGCAGGGGATTTGATGAGGGAAGCGTTGGCTTTAGGGGAAGGTTAAAGTGATCCTGTTACACTCGCTTTTCCTCAGCACTCAGGCTATTGTTTCTGCCGTCTTTAGGGAGTGAGCACAGCATCTTTGTGTATGTGTGTGTGTGTGTGTGTGTGTGTGTGTGTGTGTGTGTGTTGTGTGTGTGGGTGGGTCGGTGGGTGGGTGGGGGGCTGTAAGCACCTATGTGTGAAAGTGTGTTTATTTGTGAGTGCATGTGCATGTCTGTGTGTGTGTGTGTGTGTGTGTATGTGTATGTGTGTGTGTGTGTGCGTGTGCGTGTGCGTGTGCGTGTGTGTGTGTGTGTGTGTGTGTGTGTGTGTGTGTGTGGGCTGTAAGCACCTATGAGTCCAAGTGTGTACATTTGTGAATACATGTGCATGACTGTGTGTGTGTTTGCTTGTTGACTGTGTCTAAGAGTGTGTGCCTGCATATTTATCTCAGTGTGGGTAGTGTGTATGCGTGTGTACATATACATGTGTACATTAGTACATTGTGTGTGTGTGTGTGTGTGTGTGTGTGTGTGTGTGTGTGTGTGTGTGTGTGTGTGTGTGTGTGTGTGTGTGTGTGTGTGTGTGTGTGTGTAGAGGCTGGTGCCCACCAGACCCAACATGTCAGATAGCAGCTATGGAATGCAACTAATGTTCTGATTCACAGTAGCACCATCAAAACATACCAAAATGACACAGACAGACACATAATTTTAATGATATTGGTATAACATTTATCTGACAAATATAAGCTAAGGCATATATGAAATAGATATTGCATTGCATTTACTGTTAGTTTAAAACAAACAATATTATAGCTTCAGCTATAAATTTACACAAATATATTTGTGAAAATATACACAAATGTGTTAGAAAACAGAGCCGTTTTTATGGCCTTGAGGTGCAGGTTTTAGTGTTTTAGAAAATGTTTATAAAACTCTGCGGGAGAAGCATTTTCAGTGGGCTATGCTCCGTTATTTTTTATTTATTTATTTTTTGGTCAGGGTGCGTTGCATAGGCGTTTAGTTGTTGTCTGCCTTAAGTGTGTGTGTGTGTGTGTGTGTGTGTGTGTGTGTGCGTGTGCATGTGCATGCATGCATAAGTGATTGCATGTAAGTGTGTGTGTGTGTGTATGTGTGTGTGTGTGTGTGTTCATTACTGTGCTGTACGTGTAGGTTGTACTCATAGGATGTCTGGTGAACTGTATTAATTGCTCTCAGCTCTTAGTTTATTTACTCATTCCACTTAACAGGGTGAGGAGTCAGCTCACATTACCCATGAACCCCAGTGTCCCCAAGAGTCCTAAGACCTGAACCCAGGTTTACCAGACACACATTAGCCAATTGGAAGTCTTCAAGGGATTAGGGTTTAGGGCTTAGTGGAGGCATTGGTATTCAGACAGAGACAGAGGGAGATAGAGAGAGAGAGGGGATGAGAACACTTAAGATGGTAGGAGTTTGGTAAGAAAGACTGTGATTCTGTGGTAGGGAGGGGAGAAGTGTGTGTGTGTGTGTGTGTGTGTGTGTGTGTGTGTGTGTGTGTGTGTGTGTGTGTGTGTGTGTCAGCTAGAGAGCTAAAGACCTAGAGATGGACAGAGGAAAGGATGAATGTTCTTGTTGCTTTTGTTGTTGTTGTTGTTGCAGTTGTTGTTATTGTTGTTGTGGGGCTGAGTGTTGTATCTTCCAGTGTGAATAATTGAAAGCTTGTGAAAAATGCAAAGCCAGTCAGCAAGTGCCGCAGTGGTGTGTCGTCCCCCTCAGGTGGCCAGTCCCAAAGACGAGGATTAGCCACTCATCTCTCTCTCTCTCTGTCTCTCTCTCTACAGCCCTCTGCATCCCTCACTCTTTCTCTCATCCTCTTGTCTGTTGTTCCCCTGTTCTCTCATTTGTCTGCAAGTGGTCGTAGCGTGGGCGCCCAAACATTTTCCCCATTCTTTTTGTCATCATTCTTTTTCACTATATTTTTCTCTACTTTCTGTCTTTCCTCCCCCACACCTGTTTTCTTTTTTTGTTTTTTTAGTCCTCCTCTTTTGGCCAGGCTGCCTAGAGGGAAAAAATTAAGTGTTTGTCACTGTTCCACTTTTTTC
>JAODXP020000028.1:7020827-7023327 GCA_027497455.2 Sardinella longiceps
CACACACACACACACATACATGCATAGACACTGACAAATACTTGTATGCACACACACACACACACACACACACACACACACACACACACACACACACACACACACACACACACACACACTCTCTCTCTCTCTCTCACATATACAAACTTCTACCCTCCCTACCAAAGAATCTCAGTATTTCTTACCAAACTCCAACCCTCTTAAGTGTTCTCTCATCCCCTTCATCTCTCTCTCTCTCTCTCTCTCTCTCTCTCTCTCTCTCTCTCTCTCTCTCTCTCTCCATTTATCTGTCATCTCTTTGTCCTAGATTACATTACTCCTCTCTCGAAGGAAGCTCGCTGCACTTAGCAAATAAGCTTTCAATAAAACGCCCGTCTTCCCCTTGTCACAATCTTCACTTTCAACTCTCCCACAACGTTATTTTCCACATTTCTCTGTATGCTTGTTTTAATCAGACATCAACTACATTGTCCTTTTTCTTACCCACCAGATCCAACAGCAGAGGCTTCTGTGAAAAAAAAAACCCTCAAATGTTTCCATCCTCCCATGCTCATCTTTGATCTCTGAAAAGTGAAACGTGTAATTCGCCTTTTGATTTATTTTTAATTCACTGGATTCGCTTATCCATGAACATAGACATATTCCATAACAAAATCATTTCCATGTTGAAATCATGATGTGGGTTCATATCTTATCTTATTATGTTATCTTAGCTATGTTTATGCTGCTAATTTCCATATGTAGAATTGTGAAACTGACATTTGTCTAGCAGGATAAATTCCTTTAAATCCCTTTTTTGTCTTGCTTTTAGTGTAAATGTCTACTAAGACTATGTGCTCTTAACATATCCACAAAAAAATACAGTAGGCCTTCACCCAGGGCTTGGTTTCCAAATCATGTATTTATACTGGCTCATATCGTAGTGTAAGGCATGCTTTTCACTTTGGTAGGCACTATTCAGTCATGATTAATTATATTTTATACTTTTTATTTCTAATATTTTTTATTGATTGATTTTTTTTATATTTCTGCCATGCTAAATACCTTATTTGTAAGGCATGCTGGTCCCTTTGTGAAGCACTACCAAGCCATGATTAATTATTTATGTTTTTTTTTTTATTTATTACCCCTAATATTTTTCATCTAGTAATTATGATATTTAAGCCATGCTAAATGACTAATACTGTGCTAAAGGTCATGTCTATGTAAGATTACATAAGTCTACTGGGGCGCCCTGCTTTTTGGGAGATTTGGAGAGCAAATACTGTATGAGGGAATCCTGGACGGAATGCCATCTGACTAGAACAGCAAGCCAAATGTTTTAAGGTTTAATCCTATGAGGCTGCATCTGTTCTCACAACACAGACACACGGGCGAGCTTGGGCAAGAGCAGGCGGACACGTACACACACACCCACACCCACACCCACACACACGCTCTCTCTCTCTCTCTCTCTCTCTCTCTCTCTCTCTCTCTCTCTCTCTCTCTCTCTCTCACACACACACACACACACACACACACACACACACACACACACACACACACACACACACACACACACACACACACACAAACATGTTTCAGAGTGTTTCATTTCCTGTGTGTCAGATGCTGTACTTGCTTAGATTATGTTCTCACAAAGCATTTGCTGTTGGAGCAGGTGTATTGACATAGCCAAGGTATTATGCCTGATGAGATGTAGCATGTAGCATGCTTGATCGCATAAAAATCTGTGCGCGCGCACACACACACACACACACACACACACACACACACACACACACACACACACACACACACACACTCCAATGTTCCGAGATTGCCTTTGATGGGAAAATCAGATTCATATTCTAGCCCAGTGAGCAGGTGAAAGCTTCAGGCAGTGCCTTATGATCAGTCTCCTTCTGTTGCCTGAGCTGTGTTGGCAACATTAAACTAACGTAACGTTAACGTAAAACACATAAAGGCACATGCAAGACTTTATGTAGAGAATATGGAACTGCATCCAGGACTACAATAATGATGTCCATATGAAGGATAATAGTCAAAGGTGTTAGTTTTTTATGTTTTATATGTTCATAAAGCATGTAATGAATATAGAGAGCACATGTAAACAAAAATAAATACCGTAAATAAACAAACAAGTAAATAAATCATTATAGTTATATAGAGGACCATAGTCTCACACACTCCCTCTGCCTCTCTCACACTCTTATCTATTCCTTCCCATTCTCTTCCTCTTCTTCCTCTTCCACTCCTCTCACTTTTTTCTATCCTTCCTTCCATCTTCTCCCCCCCCCCTCTCTCTCTCTCTCTCTCTCTCCCTCCGTCTGTCTGTCTGTCTCCATCCCTCTCTTTCTGTGTCTTCATTTCCTTCACAGTCGAACTGATTATAGAAGTAATGATCTTTGGGGGGGTGGATGGATGGGTGTGTGCTGTTGGTGGGGGTTGGGGGGGGGGGGGTTGGTCGCCTGTGATGTGCATTGTGAGTTGTGAGCCA
>JAODXP020000028.1:7038327-7048327 GCA_027497455.2 Sardinella longiceps
ATTTCTCCAGGCAAATTGCTTTGCATTCTTTCACGATTTTACCTCTAATCATTTCTCCTGTACCTTCCCTTGCCGCTCTCTTTCTCTCTCTCTTTCTCAGGTAACATTGGTTCTCAGCTGGTGGAGTACAAAGAGGAGATGTACATCACCTCTGACTGTGGCAAAACCTGGAGACAGGTAAGAGAGATTGAGAGTTTCCACCCCAGAGAGAGAGAGAGAGAGAGAGAGAGAGAGAGAGAGAGAGAGAGAGAGAGAGAGAGAGAGAGAGAGACTTCTGACTGCCACACTTGGTCTGTTCTGTCTCCCACTGTGCGCACGGACAGCCAAGGAACAGGGGTGGAGGGAGGAAGCGAGAGAGAAAGTCTCAAAAGAGAATTTTTAATCATTTTCTCTCCCTTTGAATTGTCCTCTCGCGTTCCTCTTCGAATCGCCCTGTCAGCTTAGAGACTAATTTCCTGTGACACCCTCTCATTTTTCTCATTTCTCTCCCCCCACTGCTGTTCTCTCTGTCTTTCATTCTCTCTCTCTTTCTCTCTCTCTCTATATATATATCTGCATGTACTGTATGTATCCCACTGTTTCTCTCATCCTGTCTTTCTCTTCCTCTCTCCCTCTCTGCTGTAACTGTCCTGCTGTTGTGTAGGTGTTCGAGGAGGAGCATCACATTCTCTACCTGGATCACGGCGGAGTCATTGTAGCCATCAAGGACACTTCCATCCCACTCAAAATCCTCAAGTACGAGTACACACACACACACACACACACACACACACACACACACACACACACACACACAGAGAGAGAGAGGGGGGGGGGTGCAACAGTGTGGTTGGCACTGAAATGTGGGGGTGTGCTGTTTGCCTGTTGTGTAGGAGAGCCGATTAGTCAGATGTGTCCTCTCTTCTTCACATCATAACTTCAGGAGGTATAAGGTGTTGGAAATGAAAGATGCAAAGGAAGAGAATGAAGAAGCAACAAGCCACAATATATGTATGTGTGTGTGAGATTCTGTAGGCTAAAGAGAGAGAGGGGTGTGTGTGAGTGGTTGGTGGGGGGTTGTGGTGTAGTTTCATGGTCCACAGGGGTAGAGTTATATGTGCTTTATGATGAACTGTATTGTGTGTGTGTGTGTGTGTGTGTGTGTGTGTGTGTGTGTGTGTGTGTGTGTGTGTGTGTGTGTTCTTATGTAAATGTTTGCATGAATTAGTATTCATATATGTATGTGCTTGTATGTTCATTAAAGCATAACTGTGATTTGACAGCTTTGTGCGTGTGTGTGTGTGTGTGTGTGTGTGTGTGTGTGTGTGTGTGTGTGTGTGCGAAGAGTTCTGTCTTTTCATGTGGGATTGAATGTGCTTGTGTGTGCATGAGTCAGGATGGTCTTGTGTCCATGCTTTATTGTGTCTGCGTGCGTGCGTGTGCGTGTGTGTGTGTGTGTGTGTGTGTGTTTCCTCTCCCCCTCCGCTGTTCTGAGAGGCATTAAGAGCCCTCGTCTGCCTAAAAGCCTGCCTGAGAAAATAAACCCTGTCCTCCTAAAACCGAAAACCTGTCCTTTCCACAAACCCCTACCCCTTTACACACACACACACACACACACACACACACACACACACACACACACACACACATACACACAAGGTTGTCTAGTGACCCTGCATTGCCATTCTGTTCCTCTTATAACAATTCTCATCATCCACCACTGTAATTGGCCTTTTTTTTACGGTGCATAGTTTCACTTCACATAGTTTCTGCTTCAGCATTTACTAGATGGCTGTGCTATGTTTTTTGTCATAACCACTTGACTGTAGCCCCCCCTACCCCACAGCACCTCACTTGATACACATACTTTTTACCCAGATGTGTGTGCAGGTGTGTTTGACTGCCTTTAAAGGACTGTTTTCAGTCTGTCACACTGAACACAGTGTAATGGGGGTGTCTACAGTATGCTGGCCTAGTATGCTTTTGCCTTAGGAACAAAACCAAGGTTAGAGAGAGGTCAGTGAGAAATTGCAGCTGTTTTAATGTGGACAGGGTTGTTTATGGGCTGTTAAAATAAGACGTGAGGTCATGGAAACAGGCTCTCTTACTGTTTGCTAAAGTGGAACACCCAAACCAATAATGCCTGGCCACTTCAAAAAAAAAAAAAAAAAAAAAGATGAAGAAGAAAAGAAAACGCCACACCAGAATGGCAGCATGTTTACATTTTTTTCAGAAATGGCTGCTGTCTGCAAAACTATTTAACTATTTTAAATGGGTGTTTTGTACTTCCCAGGTTCAGCATTGATGAGGGACGCACATGGAGCGTCCACAACTTCACCAGCACATCAGTTTTTGTGGACGGTCTCCTCAGCGAACCAGGAGACGAGACGCTGGTCATGACGTAAGCTTTCCTAGGTTTTTTTTTTTTTTTTTACCAGGCTACGTAGGCTATCATTGCTAGAAAAAAGCTGAAAGCACAGCTTTGATTGCTAAATAAGTTTAAGATTGCTGATTTGAATTCACAATGATGAGTCATCATCAGAAATCCCTGTCTACAAAACTGTTAGGCTAGACACATTTGACATTTCCCCTGAATTAAGCTGCATCTTGCTTGGGACTAAATAGTCGGCCCTATCTACATCTAAATAATAAAACTTTAATTTTCTACAGCCAAACTGTCAAGTCTAATTGAGGTCATAAAAAGTGTGTGCGTGCGTCACGCACAGAGGAATGCTATCTGTCATTCAGGGACATCCGGTAGCCTATCTGTAGAGGTTACTGGTGGGAACAGGAGCCGTGACAACTGAAAGGTTGTTTTTAAACCTTGAGATCGATTTTTAATGGCAGTAATAAAATGCAGCATGAGTGAGTGCACCAAGGACAAGGCCTCAAATGTTTGGAAGTCTCTTGACGCATAGAGAATACATGAAAAGCGAATGAAATTTGGATCTATGAGGTGAAGTTTTGAGGTGGACTTTATCACAGTTAATAATGTAAGTTATTGGTTGCCAGAGGCCATGCAGTTTCTGCCTCTTCCTCCATAGCGTAGGCTACACAAGCCTATGGTGAATGCATGTTCTCTTTATCTCCTTAGCACACTGCTATTACGCAGCATTTTAGATTGTTAGTCCATGAGTGCTCGATAGACTGCTCCTGAATTAACACGCTTTTGTGGGGTTTTTTTCTTTCTTTCTTTGATTGCCTATTTGTGGTTAATGGCCTATTCAAAAGAACAACAAAGCTTGCCTTTGTATTTCTCATTAATGTCCTTCCGAAATTGTTATTCATTGCAGTATCGTATCACACTCGAGCATGAACCGAAAGCAGCTAACGAGTAAATAAGTTTTCTTGGATTTTGTTCAACTCCTGATTTACTCTGAGTGGGCTGTGATTCGAAGCGTGAGCGGGTAAAACGAGCATACGGCGGGGAAGACGAGCCCTCGTCATGTTCCCGTTCTCAGCCGTCTGTGTGGCACTGGCCACGGAGCGCTTGAGTAGACTGGCTGTCAGCAGATGGCACGGACCGACTCCGTCTGTTCATCTCCCTTTTTCCTCCCGTCCTTTGCCCTAGTACATATCTTGTGCTTTTCTTTGGCGCCATCTAGCGGGTAACACATGAACTCTACCTGTAATTTCAAGTTCATCCCGGTTGCGCCCTTTTCAAATTAAAGACGCTGAATTGTAGCGGGTTTGCTATTGTATATGGCTTTTGAAGAACCTCATAATGACAGGGGGCTTTCCTGTGATACGAAGGGAATATTCTTTGTTAAACGCCTAATTGACAGAGCCACTGGAGTGAGACTTTACTCATTAGGAAGCTTTTTAATCATTAACGTTGAGGCGGGAGGCAAGATGGCATAGCCACGGTAGCGCGAGCATTCTGTTCCCATGGCGAGCGACTGGAGAGGTCACGCGTGGGTGACCACGTCTCGAGAGGAATGACATGGCGAAACGACGCATCTGCGGATTAAAAGTCACAAAGTGACAGATGAATAGGCACACAAATATGCCGGTGGATGGTAAAAATGATTAGATTGATTGATGTTCCTTTTCACAGCAGACATCTTTTCCTTTGAAAAGTCTGAAATGCATAGATGCATACAGAAAGCCGAAATAATTGGCTTTTTCAGAAATAGACTTCTATGCAAAATGGCCTACAACATGAGGTCAAAAATGTTCCCATTTCTCATTATACAATCAGTGACTGACTTGACAGTAGTCTGGCTATAATTGACTGTGAAAAGTCCTTGTATCTATCTTGACAAAAGTGAACAGCACTGAGACTTCCCCCAAAAGCGGCAATTACATTTGATAACAGGTTCTTTCCTGGGGAATTGATCTCATAGAATTAAGTTCAGCCACGAGTAAGTTTTTATCACAGCAATGTTTAACCAATTTATCTGTAGGCTGTAATATGCATGGGTAGTAACTCTTTTTATATGCCTTTTTTGCTCAGTGTGTTTGGTCATATCAGCTACCGGTCCGACTGGGAGTTGGTGAAGGTAGACTTCCGTCAGTCCTTCCCTAGGCAGTGCACAGAGGCCGACTATGATTCTTGGAAACTTACAGACCAGCAGGTATGCCCTCTCCTTCTCAACGTGTCTGTCTGTCTGTCTGTTTGTCTGTCTGCCTGTATGAGAGAGAGTGAGAGTGAGTGAATGAGTGAAAAATAGGAATTAGTACATTTTTCTATGTATTTGGTTCCAATTCCTGCATAATCCTGCATGCAAACATACATAATTTGAGTTTGTGTAGCCAGCTGCCCCATGACTTCATAAACAGCCATCCCATAATTAAAACCCATTTCCATGAATACCACCAGGAGGAGAAGTGCATCATGGGCCAGGAGAGGAGCTTCAGGAAGAGGAAAGACACATCCTTCTGTATCAAGGGCAAAAGCTACACCTCTCCTCTCACCTCCAAACCCTGCCAGTGCACGGAGAAGGACTACAACTGGTGAGCCTGCACAGCAATTGTCAGCCCTTGATTTATTGTTTCTGTAATTAACTGAGTTGTAGCATGCTAGTATGATCGTGTGGCCGTACATCTCCCTTTTCCCATATTTTGAATAAGTGCTGGATCAAGAACAATGCATTCACAAGTAGGAGAAAGGGATCCGCACACCGATGATTTGCCTACATGAATGATACATGTAATAAAACCACTTTTCATGAATTGGCCTGGAATTAAGATTAAAGATGTAACATCTCATTTTCAATGGGGTCCTTATAAAAAGAAAGAAAAATGTTAATATTAGCTACTGAATCACTATTTGGGATTGTCACATTCTTTTACCTACTGACATCACTCTTTTACCTTGAACCACATGGCTGTGTCATTAAATACTCTTGACTATCAGTTTAACCCTGTTTAATTGTCCTAAAGGGTTACATCCAGAGCTCCATCCATTGCTATGTTCTAACATATTAATGTCATATGTGAGTGTGTGGTGTCTGTAGGCTTTTTAATGCAAACAACTCTGTGTGTGTGTGTGTGTTTGTGTGTCTGTGTGTGTGTGTGTGTGTGTGTGTGTGTGTGTGTGTGTGTGTGTGTGTGTGTGTGTGTGTGTGTGTCTTTGTCCAGTGACTATGGGTTTGAGCGAGCCCAAAGCTTAAAGGCAGAGGGAGATCGCTGTTTCGCTGACTTCTGGCACGACCCTGATGCACCGCCTGATGACTGTCACATCGGACACACTTACGAGTCCAGCACAGGGTAGGAGTAGCACGCACACTCACACACACACACACGCACAGAGTCAAAGTCTTCCCAATGCTGTCCGAGTTGTACATGTAGGCTCACTCATGCACGAAGACTGAAGTGCTATATTTTTTGTGGTCCCACGTGTTCTAAGAGATGCACACACACACACACACACACACACACACACACACACACACACACACACACAGACACACATTCTTGCTTTCTCCTACACAACCGAATCATACAATTTCATTTTTTTCATGTGGTAAGTAGAGCATGACAGGGAGAGGCATTGACAGATGCACTTTTCATTAGAATCTCCCAGTATGCCATCTTCACACACACACACACACACACACACACACACACACACACACACACACACACACACACACACACACACACACACACACACACACACACACACACACACACACCAATAGTGTGGTAGGGCCTGTAATCTTTCAGTCTCTTTTTCTGTCATACTTTAACTTTTCTCCTACCCCAAAATTTTGTTTTGATCACAGACACATGCACACTGCATTTTTTGGTCTGTCTGTCTGTCTGTCTTCTGTCTGTCTGTGTGTGTGTGTGTGTGTGTGTGTGTGTGTGTGTGTGTGTGTGTGTGGGTGGGTGTGTGTGTGATCAGAGAGGGGGACTGGAGAGACTTCTATCAGTGTTAAAAGCACAGAGACCACACAGCGCCTTACGCTCATCTCAGTGGAAATCCTGTCAACTCAGCCTGTCAATTACAGCAACTGCAGTTCTCACAGTGTGGTCTCTCTCTCTCTCTCTCTCTCTCTCTCTCTCTCTCTCTCTCTCTCTCTCTCTCTCTCTCTCTCTCTCTCTCTCTCTCTCTGTGTGTGTGTGTGTGTCTGTGTGTGTGTGTGTGTGTGTGTCCGTATGCGCGTAATTAAAGACGAGAACTCATAACTAAATTGTAACTTAACACAAAAATAACAATGGTGTGTGTGTGTGTGTGTGTGTGTGTGTGTGTGTGTGTGTGTGTGACAGGTACCGTAAGGTGATCTCTAACGTGTGTGAAGGGGGCGTGAACAAACAGCAGAGTGCCAAGCAGCACACCTGTCCTCTGCTCCCACCTGCTCAGCTGCAGCTCGGCATCAAGGGACAGATGCTCGCCGTGGCCCCCGGTGATGACATCACATTCATCGTCCATCAGGAACAGGTAAACAGTGTATAATATCTTAACTGAACTAGCCTCTTGCTCATAACCTGCTATACAGCTTGAACATTTCCTATTGTATTGGCCAGTCACCAGTAGTCATCTCAGAATGTTTGCAGCTAGCGACTAGCATAATCTTAAATGACCGATTAGATGGTTACCGTTAAAGTTAGCAGTTTTGTTTGACTGTGACTGACAGACTTGTCAATTAACGTCCAAATGCAAGTTCGTATGGGATTTTTGCTTTATAGTGACTGTCATGCAGCTGATTTTACATGACAGTAAGTGTTAGTTAATTCGTTTACGTGAAAGTAAAAATGTTTTGGTCTAGATGCAAGGAGCTAAATTGGTGCTCTGTGTGGCCCTTTTCACTAATGATTCAACAAGAAGCAATATTTCACAGTGTGGATGTGCTATACTGTATGTAAATCACAATAGTCAATATGTCTTTATGTCCACATGATTTAGCCCATCCACTGTCTTTAACACCCATCCATTACACTGAGGGATCATATAGGATATAGATTCAGACACCATATCCAGCAGCACACTAAAGTCATTGACCCTGAAACAGTGTTTGACATTGTGGATGTATGTAAATCACAACAGTCAATTTCAGTCTGTGCATATGATATATCCTAGATTGATTTAGATTATCTACTGTCTATAGCATCCATACATTACACTGAGGGAACATGTATAGGCTATATGGTTCAGATGCAGCGTCCAGCAGCACACTGTGGTCTACATACTCCCATCCTTGCTCCCGACATCCATACATGAGGTGAATTGGGTGACCCCCAAGCACATGAATTCTCTTTGCCTGTGACTGTGCTGCTGTTAAATGGATTTATTATGCAGCAAGCGTGAACTTGTCCCTAATATTGTTTCACCTGCGCGACCTCACATAGATCAAAGCAGGGCAGATTAGCTGGGGTGACTTCTTCAGGGAATTGGATCCTAGCCCAGTTCTGTCTGTGAGGGGAGAGAGAGAGAGAGAGAGAGAGAGAGAGAGAGAGAGAGAGAGAGAGAGAGAGAGAGAAAGAGAGAGAGAGGGGGGGAGGGAGGGAGAGAAAGAAAGAAAGAAAGAGATAGATGGAAGGGATGGAGGGAGGGAGAGGGGGCGATTTGGAACACGGCCTGGTTTTCTTTTCAAAGGACAACTGCAGGTTAGAGTAGACAGGTTCTACTGAGAAGTGGTCTGTCTGCGGCACATAACAGATAGGTTGGAGACTCTTGCCTTTTGTCGCTGTTCTTTGTTCATTTTCTGAATGTTCCTGCTAGCTGAAGATGCCAGCTATGTCAAAGTTATCATCTTTGGTCTCACTGTTTTTTTTTTGTCCTGGAATACCTAGGCTGACCTTATTTATAATGTTTATAATGATTTAAGGTAGGATTAATATATTCCATGATCTTTGCTTAAACTTTGTAAGTGTCGAACCTACAGTACCTGAAGTGTTCTTTCAATCAATCAATAAATGAATTCATTAATAAATGAATAATGTGGAAAATAAATCAATAAAACTTCAAAGGAGAAATCCTTGGTGAATCAATCAATAAAGCCCTTTATTACGAGGTCACCGAATGAAGAACCAGAAAATGTATACAGTATAGACTGAATAGCCTGAATAAATGGTCAGTGCCCTTGAACACCAGGGCTATGGATTGATTCAGAGTGTACTTCTCCTTTAATGTGCTTAGCAACTAAACCAAAGATCATGGAATACTGAGCAAGATAAACCATCATAATACATAATACATCAATGGGAGCAAACTGGAATACTTCCTGTCTGCATAAATGCATTACATCACAATAAGAAAAGATTCTTTAAAGTTCTATCAGCCAATGAGAGCTCAACTTTGTCTGCATAAAGGGGGATTTTCCCCCCTCCCCCTTGCAAAAATAGAACCAGGAACTTAACAAACGTTGAGACCTCTCGCTCCGCTTCAACCCTCTCTGACTAAACACCTACGATTAACCCTTTAATCCCCTCCTCCTTCTTCCCTAGGGTGACACAAGCAGCACCAAGTACCAAGTGGACCTTGGGGATGGTGTGCGGGCCATCTACCAGAACTTGACTGTCACAGACGAGCCTATTCAACATCGCTATGAGAACCTGGGTGTCTACCGGGTCACCGTGAGGGCAGAGAACAACGCCGGCCACGACCACGCCACCCTCTACATCCAGGTCACAGGTCAGTGAAGTCATGTGACAGGAAGAAAACAATATGCTTTAATAATTATCAACTGAGATTGATTCAGCTTGATGGTATTTTTGCCCTCAATGACACGCTTAACCCTCACCCTAACCCCTGATTTGGGGGGTAGTACCATGAAAGCAACCCTGCCTGGAAGGTGACATTGGGTGAAAAAAACTAATACATTGATTAGCCAAAATTTCTTGTCTCTAAGATAAATAATGGCTAAATATGGGAATGCATATTTCTCTGTGGACATAAGTACTTATGGAAATATCATAGATATGGATGAATATCATCATAGTGCCAAGTGATAGTTGTACTAAGATGTTAATAGTCGTCTTTGTTTCCTCTTCAAAGCTCCTTTACAGGAAGTGCACCTGGAAGTGGTTCCTATCGCTGGTAAGAACCAGGAAGTGAACCTGACTGCCACAGTGCTTCCTTCTGAGGCTAACCTGACCGTCTTCTACTGGTGGATTGGTGATGAACTACAGGTACACTTACTGGAGATGAATCACTTTTGTGAATATATAGTTCCAAATTCCATATTCTAGCCAGAATGACCAGATTTTACAGAACAGTAATTCCATAAGGCATCAAAACCTAATTTCAGTATGATGATTATGTTTCATAGAAGTCGTTATGACACAGTATGTCACTCCCAGCCACCACATGTTGTCTCATATTGTGTGTGTGTGTGTGTGTGTGTGTGTGTGTGTGTGTGTGTGTGTGTGTGTGTGTGTATGTGTGTGTGTGTCCATCAGCCCAAGCTCACCCTGGAGAGGAGTCTGGTCACGCGCTTCACTGAGTCTGGCGAGGTGTCTGTTACTGTCCAGGCCTCCAATGGCCGCTCCATGGTACAGGACAGCAAGACCGTGCGTGTGTTTGGTAAGAGAGTAACACACACTTGAGTCCCCCTCACACCCGACCCGATCC
>JAODXP020000028.1:7055827-7063327 GCA_027497455.2 Sardinella longiceps
AGTGAGTGAGTGAGTGAGTGATTTTTTTTATAATCTTACCCTGTGTGTGTGTGTGTGTGTGTGTGTGTGTATGTGTGTGTGTCCTCAGGTTCACGATCTGGGGCAGGTAGTCCAGGTGTGTGGGCTCTGGCCATCCTGCTTCTCCTCAGCCTGCTGGCCAGTGGGGCCTTCATGCTCTACAAGTTTAAAAGGTGGGTGTTGTTACCGGCTGCTGTCTCGCATGCATGACCCCACACACACACACACACACACACACACACACACACACACACACACACACACACACACACACACACACACACACACACACACACATACTGATACTGAAGCAAAAATACACCTACAAAAACCCTGTGACTATTTCTCTCTGTCTCTACACACACACACACACACACACACACACACACACACACACACACACACACACACACACACTGACCACACACACACACACACACACACACTGACATACCACCACAAACAACAATATAATACCCAAACAAGCAACATAGATGATGCGGTCACATGCAAACAATACTGTTCCCATTCAAGCATGGAAATCTTCCTTCTCTTCACACCAGTTCTCATTCTTTTCTTCCCTGCATGCTCCAGCACAGAAACATCCTCATGTGATTTTCACCAAGCCAGATTCCCACCACCTACCACAACTGTCACCCAGATCTGTAGTGCATGGCACTCTGTTATACAATTACAATTACAATCTATACGCCTGAATGTTTTATTTATATAATGTTTGGTTTTGTTTTATGTCCTTAATTTAACCACAGCAGTGGTTTGTTTGGAGGTAGATTTCTCTATATAAGGCTGTGAATAGAAACAAGTATTGACTTCATTCAGAATATGTACCATATCGATATCCACACATCTGGAATGAGGCATGCGTCACCCTATTTAAAAGAATAATATTTCTGTGAAATGAAGATGTGATAGTAACACGACATAGAACCGTAACAGGAAAGACTACAAGTCCCATGACCCCTTGCTGAGGACAGAGGAGCGCAGCCTAATACATCCCTGGCTGCATTTCAGAAAGCTGCCCGGCAGGAACGTCTACGCCCAGATGCACAACGAGAAGGAGCAGGAGATGACCAGTCCGGTCAGTCACAGCGAGGACACTCAGAACATTATACAGGGCGAGGAGTTCATCGACGACGACCTGGACTCACAGACACTGGGTAATCACAGAGGGTTGAAGTAGAGAAGTGCAAGCAGTCGTTAAGTTCGGAGCTCTAGTTTCACAAATGGGAGGGGAGAAAAATCTCCCTTTATGCAGACCGCCAATAACCCCATCAACTTAAATGTAGCAATAGCAGCTAAACAGAATACAAATCAAATAGAAGCACAAACAATGACATAACCAGATAACCCATAATAAGAATAAACAAAGAATGCAACCAAATCAAACAGGGGGGGGGGGGGCCTAATATAAGCCAAAAGTCTTATCTTGGCTGTGATTCAACAACTGGCTTGAGCCAGAGAAAGGTGTCAACTGAAGAGTTGCAGAGCCTCAGGCTCACAAAGTTTCCTCTAGCCCACAAATTGACAGAAGTAGAAGTTTCATTTTGTGATATGAATTCGATATTGTGAAAATGATTGCCTGAGTTGGTGTGGTGATTATCAAATTACCCTCCAAAAAAAAAAAAAAAAAAAAAACAGCCAGAAAAATATACATGCAGAACACATTTCTTTATTGGCTTTAAAGCAGCACGTCTGAGATTATTACTGTAATGAATTATACCTCAGGTAACAATGAGCCCAGACTCATAGACGAGTTAATGGATTTTTAATGGGCTATTGATATGGTCATCAGCAGTGCTCATCCCAGCAGTCTATTCACTAATTAACTCCTGTTTTAATTAACAAGGAAGGGCTCTGTGACAGATCCTACAATTCTGACAGATTGTTTTTTTGTTTTGTTTTGTTTTGTTTGTTTTGTTTTTGTTGTGCCTTGTTTCCAGGCAACCATTCGGGTGTGGTCCTGAGCATCAACTCCAGAGAGCTGCACAGCTACCTGACAAGCTGATGGGAGCCCATCCAGGGGGGGCGTGGCTTAAAGAGCACTGAGGACTCTGTTGTCTTTTCCTGAAATCCGATTGGTTCCGACCCTTTCACCCCCTCCACCTTACCACCACCACCTCTCACACACCCCACCCCACCCCCCACTGTTCTGAAGGGGTAAGGGCTGGGGGTAGAAGCCTGCCCGAGCCAGAATCTGTCCGACCTTTGAACCCAGGGCCTCTCTCTCTCTCTCTCTCTCTCTCTCTCTCTCTCTCTCTCTCTCTCTCTCTCTCCCTCCCTCTCTTTTGTTCTCCCTCTTCTACCCCACCACCCCTTTTTTCCTCTCTTCTTCTCCTCTCTCTATTCCTTCTCTTTTTGTGGGACCAGAGGTGATCTTGATGCCACTGTTGATGCCAGCCTTGATACCACCCCGCACTCCCCCCTCCCTGTCTTCACGCAACTTAAACCCATGTAACCTCCTGTCCGATCCCACCCCCCACCATACGTCATGTTTGGGGACTGTTGGCGTCTTCTCCCATGGGAGTCTGTGCCGTTCACCCCTACCTTTAGGTGTTCTTTGTGGCTCGGAAAAAGGGTGAGCCTGGAGGTGGGTTGTGCCACCAAAATAATGTTGCCTGATCATTGCATTGGTTTTGTTTTTTTGTCATTTGTCTTTTGGTTTGTTTTGCCGAAGAACTGTTTTTTTTTTGTTTTTTTTTTCGTTTGTCTGGGATGTCTTTGAATTTCACAGTTTTTTGTTGTGTGTTGTTTTCTTGCTGTCTGTTTTTCCTGCCTTTACCTACTCTGTCTCTCTCCTTTGTCTTTTGCTTTCATAATCACAGTTTACTGGTTTGTGGTTCGTTTTTTTAACGATTTAGCTTAGGTTAAGATTTCGTACAACGGCAGGTTCAGCTTTTTCACTCGATCCACCTGAAAGCAAGTGACACGGCGAAGCAGGTCCTTGCCAGCAGAATCTTAGCCAAATCCTATTTAAGTGTGTTTCTCAAAGTCGAGGAGGCATGCTTGGAAGGTTGCTTCTCCTGGTATTCCACGTCATTGTGTGTCGTCAAGCACTGTCCCAATGTCAAGGATACTTCCAATTTCTATGGAGGACTGAGTCCTTCATTCGTATATTTTTCAAGGCTGCACTGATGGAACCTTGTCTCCGTAGTGTACGACTTCAGTGTTCTACCAAGGACGCATTCTCGACTTTGAGAAACCTTCTAAGTGTGATGCTAACTCACTGTGGTCCTACATTTGAGCACAAACGGGTGTCTTTTAAGAGTCTGTGGAGCACACACACACACACAAGCCAATCCCTCCATCTCTCCGATGCAGGTTTTCTTTTTCTCTCTCTCTCTATTTCTCTCTCTCTCTCTCTCTCTCTCTGCCTTCCTCTCTCATTTATTCTATTTCTGTCTAAGTACACGTTAAAAGGCCTGTAATTTTTTGACATGACATGACATGAAAATGCTCTCGCCACTTTATATCCAAACATAATCTAGCTCCTCGTCTACAAATGCAATAATCCAGAATATGTCACTTTTCATGAGAGAGGGGGGTGAGACTCCCTGCCGCACTGTGGTAATGGTGTTAGTGTCCACAAGATGGCGACAGCATGCCATTTTTTAATGGCGCTTTGATGGGATAGTCATCACCAAGTACTAAGCATTAGTGCTATTTGGCTGATGGAAAAAGATCCAGTTCCTGAGCATACAAATTCCAGACCTATCTGACCATTTATTTCCTTTTTCACAGAGCTTGATCTAAGTGTCTGTATAAGGTAACGGTTAATATTTTGTATATTACAGTTCAGTTACAGTAAGAAAAGGATTTTTGTTTAGATCCAATCAAATAGTGATGTAGCTCCCCAACCAAACAGTGTTAGTGAATCTCTCTCTCTCTCTCTCTCTCTCTCTCTCTCTCTCTCTCTCTCTCTCTCTCTCTCTCTCTCTCATATGTTTTCTTTCTTTCGTTTCCATCCATCCCAGAGCACAGATGTTGCTGCTGTAATAAAGGCCTATATTAGGCCTGAGCAGAACATGGAGAGATTCCCTTTAGTCTGGCTCGTGTACATAGCCTAATGCGTGTAAATATATTAACAAGAATAATTCAACAACAACAACAACAACAACAAAAAAGGGGGGAAAAAACAAATAAAAACAAAAAAACAACTCAGACTGACTGTACATATCTGGTCACACAGCAGAAATGTAATTTCACATGAACAATACCAAAAGGTGCACTTGTTTTTTGGGACGCCCACCACAACAAAACACAGCGGATACACTCTCATTTAGTCACCAAAAACACACACATTTACACACAGTTACACGTCTCTTCTCACTTCGGTTTTCTTTCTTGGTGTGCCGGTTATTAACGCCAGGTACAGTTGATCTTTAGCTTCACGACATTAACCATTGTCTAATACTGTTCCCAGTACAGAAGCCTTGGCTATGTTACTGGCAGACACCCCTGTGCACTTAACAGAGTTGTCAATTACTGTTTCATATTACGCAAAACAAGGTATTTTCTACATTATTTGCTGTTACCGGATCTTTTTTGCTCATCTAGTTATGCATAATACTGCTTTGTCAGTGTAAACAGTGACTGA
Source organism: Sardinella longiceps (assembly GCA_027497455.2). Classification (NCBI taxonomy): domain Eukaryota; kingdom Metazoa; phylum Chordata; class Actinopteri; order Clupeiformes; family Clupeidae; genus Sardinella; species Sardinella longiceps. The sequence goes on from JAODXP020000028.1 coordinate 7,060,461, forward strand.
TGTGAGTTACTCCGCTCTTCAACTGATTATGGGCATGCAAGTCAGGACGTTGCCGTAGACGATATCGCAGGCTTGGGTTAGGCGGCCATTTTGGCTCCTTGGAGAGATTTACTCAGGATAAGAGAGTGTCAGTTGCAGTAGCCACCTTTTTTTTTAATAAGATCTGAGAAGTGAAGAGTCGACAATTGTGGGGAAATGAGAGAAGATTCTGGAGGGTCTTGACAGGGGTTGACAGGAACGCACACATAACTTGGGAGTCATCCCTTTGACCCAAGTTGAAGCATAGAAGGATGATATTTCTTTTTTCTACATATAATGTTACAAAAAAACACAAAAAACAACCATGAGCATTATTCTAGTATCTTGATTATTTGAAAATATGTATTTTGGTTTGTACTTGTTGACCACACTGCAGGTTCGAAACTGATATTTTTTTTTTCTTTTCTTTTCTCATAGGTCTTTTTGTACTTGTATATGCACATGTTTAGCTTGATCTTAGTTTTTTTTTTTTTTTTTTAAGTGGTGTGCTGTCTGTGGATTTCTCCTCCTGTTGCTCTAAAGACATTGTGTGGGTGTGTGTGCGTGCGTGTGTACTGTATGTGTTGGTTTAAGAAGGGGGAGACCACAGGAGTCAGATATTTTGTAAACAGACAGGCCACTGTTGCTGATAAAAACCACCCACCATGTGATGATGACTGCACAGATATTTTATTGATGCTGTTTTACTCGTTTTGTTATGAATTTGTTATTTTTGTTTACTTGTTTTGTTTTGATTTGTAAATGTTTCTATGAAGAATCCTGCAACGGACACGCTTAGTGCACTTAAAAAAAATAAGTGTTCCGGGTTGAGACACCTTCATAACTGTATAGGTTTGTTCTAATAATGATTTGATTGGTTCAATAAAGACTTAACATTCTTCCGGAAACATTTGCCGTCTCTTGTCTGGAGTTCTGTAGACAGAACCAACAGGTATAGTTAAAAAAGGCACTCTCTAAAGTTTAAACAGGGACTCTCTCCTTCGTGAAATTCTTGAAGACCCAGATCTTCTGAGAGTACCTTTTGCCCTGGAGCCTACATCTACTGTACTTCAAAAATACTAACTATGCTAATGTAAGTTCTTATAAGTTGCTTTGGATAAAAGCATCTGCTAAATGCATAAATGTAGCCTAAATGTAAAGGTTAAACAAAGTTCCTACCCACCACAAAGTAAGTGTACAGTATACCATCAAGAGTGTCCAGACTCTGCAAAGCAAAATAGTCTTGTCTACCAGACTAGGAAAAGAGCAAATAGATGATTTGGCCTGAAATGTGCCACAATTAGCAGGATTGATTTACTGTATGATGATGATGTTACTCTATGATGTTGTGAGTTAAGGAAGTTTGAGTAAGCTAAGACAAACCTCATAGCAAATTCCAGTGTGGATCAATCCATAGTCCTGTTGTTTGAGATTCCTGAGTGCTGTTTGAAGCTAACACAAACTGAATAGGACACAGAGACACTTTCAATTTTATTTTGCTCATTCTGTTAAAGGTGAAGTCTGGTGTGAATCAGTCAGTGTTGTTCCAGGTACATGAATGCTGTCAGACAAAGCCTTTTTGATGACTCCGCTACCTCAGTCGGTATGTGTTTGGTTCAGCATCATTCCAACATCATTAAGTTTGTAGACGATGGGGCCTTCAGTCCCATTCTTTGTAGGCCCTTCACTTTGGGATCCACCTGATATTATATACAGTCATTGGGATCCACACATATGCCAGTTGCTAAAAATTGTCTTTTGTATTATTGATTATGCTACTTTAGCTAATTATGCAAATTGCCCAACATATGCAAGTTAGCATCAGGCAGTTTCTACATGCTGGGGACCCATACTATGCATTTCTGTAATAAAATTTTGGTGTACTCAACATTTCCAGGTTGACCCTTCTGGCAAAAAAATTCAAAATGCAGCAGGATGACTGTTTAAGCAAGTTTATTATTTTTGTATGTACAAATGTTAGTCACCAAAGTGGCGAAAGTCATAGAGGGAAGTACAATGGAGTAGAAAAAAAGAGAGAAAATTTCTTTAAGGTGCAAAAAAACAAACATGGTTGCTCAACGTCTACCTGAATTTGACAGCATCCCACAGAACTATTTACATAGTGTTCACATTTTCTGACTGTCTTCTGATCACTACCAGGGGAGAGGAAAGATATTTTTTGTACATAATTGGTAACAATCTTTGTATGTTTTTTTTCCCTGCTTGGTTTCAATAACAGTAGCCAAACCAATGAAAATAAAAAAAAGTTGCTGCCAACTGCTTGGAGTTTCTCAAACATCACTCCACAACACTATTTTTGTCCAAAGAGCACATGCTCTTCAGTTTTTAACTGTTTTGCTGTAAATGTATTTGTTCATTTCTGATTTGTTGGAGGGGGGCAGCTTGTGTTGGCAAATAAGATTATTCGATTGCTTGCGCGAACCAAGGGTCCATTTCCTAAAAGCACAGTTGCTAAGTAAGGAACTTTGTCAGTTGCAATGCAAATGCCAACCAAGTTGCTAACAGGTTAGCGCCTCAGCACAGAAAGGGACGCCAAAAGAGTAACTTGCTTTGACAACCAATCCTTCATTCCAAAACAAGGAAACCATCAAATCTTTTGACTCTGCACCCTTTGACCTCTACATGACCCCTAAGTGACCTTTCCTCTCCCCTCACGTAGTGACCAGTGCAAGGGCCTCTCTCTTGAGCCATCATGAACTCTAGGACTGTAAGATCCATGGAAACAAAGTTAGGAAGCATAGTGGAATATTTACATACAGCGATAGCTCCAGCAAAACTGTCTAATTTGTGGTCTTTTTCTTCTCTTTATATTTCTCATGAATGCAAAT
>JAODXP020000028.1:7068327-7075827 GCA_027497455.2 Sardinella longiceps
ACACACACACACACACACACACACACACACACACACACACACACACACACACACATCGGGCTCCCCCCAATGGAACATTTGCACATCATCTTGCTTTTACCACCTTTACCGCTCTCTGGCTCTACTATGTCTGGTAGTGCTTTGCCATAATACCATTCTGTCTCGGTAACTTCATCAACTCTTTAGTTCTGAGTCATTCTTTAACAAGTTCCCCACATATTTTATATTTAGCACGGGGATAGGATAGGACAGCAGAGCAACAGAAACTTCAGCGATTTGTCTTCCCCAAGCTCACTGAAGCATAAACAAGCTGTATCCTGTGCACGCAGAGTGTTTCACTTTTCCTGTCAGGAATAGAACTCGGAATAAAGCGACTCATTTATCATCATGAAAATCGGCTGTTTTGGTGGTGACTGACAATGCCGTATGACAGCGACAGTCCGAGGTTGGTGGACAGGGCGATGGCTTCCCGTAAATGGCTACGTGCAAGAACTAGGTTGCGCTGTGACGACTTCTTACCATCGAGAGAGAGAGAGAGAGAGAGAGAGAGAGAGAGAGAGAGAGAGAGAGAGAGAGAGAGAGAGAGAGAGAGAGAGAGTACGTCCCGTTCCCCTCTGGTAAGAAAGCGGGAGGTTACGGAGTTTAAACTGGCGGGCTCCGGTCCCATCCACACATTCTCTGCTGTCACTCTGCAAACTGTAATTTTCGCATTCCGGCATTTTCCGCATTTCGTTTTTTTTTTTTTCCTTCTCCGTTTTTCTACCACTCTCTCTCTCTCTCTGAAAGGCCTCCTTTTCCTAGAAACCAATTTGGCGGTGGGCTGGCTGGGGCAGTTTGAGAGAAAGGGGGCAAGGAGGAGGAGGATGAGGAGGAGGAATAAGAGGGGGGGTGGTGGTTGGGGGAACTGGACTCAAACCCATGGTCTACGTTCCTCTGCAGAACGACTCGCTGCTGCTGCTGCTGCTGCTGCTAGTGGTGGCAGTGGTGACGGTGGTGGTGAGGGTCTAATACAGTGTTGGGAAGGCAGTGTGATTTATTCAGGGATGATGCCTGAGAGAGGGAATGTGGAGGTTTGTGCCGAGACCTGGCCTACAGTATGTGTGTGCACATGCAGCATTACACTACAAGCATGGCCTTGTTGCCTCTGCTGTGTACAACCATAATAATATATATATATAATAATATGTTATATTATTTTTTTCTTGTAACTACGTCAAGTCCATCCACCTTAGTGCTAACTTATTATTTTATTTACTTTTATTTTATTCTATTTGTTGCTGCCATACTTTTATTCTTGCTTGTGTTGTATGTATTGTTTACCCCATTATTTATTCAAATTTTCCGCACCTGTAAACTTTCTTTTTTGTGTGTGTTGTGAAGGACTTTGGCACCAACTCTGTTGTTTTAAATGTGCTATAAAAATAAAAATGACTTGACTAAACTGAACTGGGCTCCATTTCCAAAAGCAGAGCAACTTTGTTGGTGGCAATGTCATTTCCCATTCTTAACTAACTGGTTAACAACTCTGCTTCTGAGAAACACGCCTAAACAGACTCATTCCTATGATGGATGCATATGTTGCGTCATAACTCTGTGCAAAGTGTTGCTTTCACGCTCACACATTAATAGTCATGTTGCTGTTCTACTTACTGGAGTTGACTCGTTTGACTGGGGCGGTGGCGTGGGCTCCGTTGGTGACTGTGCCCTTCTTAGGCTGGTTCTTGTCCGCCTTCTGCTTGGAGGCCGTCCCGTTGGTGGTGATCAAACCCTTCTTCCCCTTCAGCTGGTGAGGGAGGAGAGAGAGAGAGAGAGAGAGAGAAAGACAACGTCAGTCTTATTCTTACACTGTCTGTCAATCAATCACTCACTCAGTCAGAGCTTCCCTCTCAGTGGCTGAATCTCAATCTACCGTAAGCCCTAAGCCCTGAACCCTCAAAGACTTCACTAGGATGAGTCTGCCTCGTGATTAGCCAGTTCATGCCAGTTAAGTCTTTAAGTGTTCAGGGCATAGGGCTTAGGGTGGACATTGGGATTCAGACAGTTAGTCATGAGTAGTGCTTCCACACTTAATCAACTGACTGACCAATCAACCGTTCATCTACTATCGATAGTACCGTAATCAACCCCTTGGATTCAGATATTTTTTTCAAAAAATAAAAGATTCTCACACTTGAATGTGTGCAGCTTTGGTGCACTAAATATCTTTGAGTAGATGGGTGATGACCAACTAAGAACTTTGAGAGCATAATTTTAGGCTTCTGGAGATAAAGAGTAATATTGTAATGATCAATCAAGAAAACAAACGATAGATTAATCAAAGTGAGAAATCATTGTTAGTGGCCGCCAGACTCTCTCAAGGGATCTTTCCCAATCTCTTGTTCCGCAGAAAAAAAGGCTGAACGTGGTCTTTGATCTGCACCCTATGAGACCTGGCTACATGTTCTGTTTCTCTCCATGCCATCTGACCGTCTCAAACTTGATCTGCCGGCGGTCCACGTTTCTGAGAACCACTGGCTGGGTGCCGCACACTGACATTAATCAAAACTGATTTTTCCACTGGCAATTCATCACTGTACACCTTTGAGGTCTTTGTATCCTGCACCTAGTATATGTATGTGTGTGTGTGTGTGTGTGTGTGTGTGTGTGTGTGTGTGTGTGTGTGTGTGTGTGTGTGTGCGTGTGTGTGTATGTGTGTGTCTGTGTGTGTATACACAGCTCTCTGTAACCCGGGCCAAAGTGGACTTCGGTTTGCATTCGAGCACTTCAAACAGAGCCGGGTGTTATTAACCGAAGCCGGCCGGGCCGGACAGCCAGCGGCGGGGAGAGAGAGTGGAAAATTGCGAGTGGCGGTGTGCGTTATGAGAGATGACGTCTGGCTGGCTGCACCGCCGTCTCCAGTTTTGAGACGGCGCTGGGGCCGACCTGGAGCGGGCTCGGTACAGAGCCGCCGCCATCACAGGGCCCCAGGTTGGGAGCTGAGTCTGGGGCCGGGGCCAGGCTGAGAGAGGGGGGCCTAGTAGCCCTGTAGCCGCCGCTGGGTTGCTGTCTGAGTGGCCGGTGGCGGCGGCGGCGGTGGAGGTAATAGAACTCAATGAGCCCTGCAGCGTTCAGCTCCAATTACCTCCAGTGAGCGCATTAAGCCCCTACTGCTGCCTACTGGCCTGGCTGCAGCACCGTGCACCGTTAAAGGATTATGGCCCTGTTTCAGAGCAGGAGCCAGTGACACAAACACACACACACACACACACACACACACACACACACACACACACACACACACACACACACACACGTGCATAAATGCGTTCTCCATCAAACACCAAAAACTCGCAAACCTAAACCGGCACATGAAGCATGCACAAACAGGCACACACACACACACACACACACACACACACACTCTCTCTCACACACACACACATACACATGCATAAATCAAAAAGCCTCAAACGTACACAGGCATACAGTATGAAGAACACACACAGACACACACACAGACACACAGACACACACACACACACACACACACACACACACACACACACAGTTTGATAGATCAAAGGCTCTCCCTGAAAGCCACAAATGAAACCCCCCTTGTATGTTAGCTTATGGCCCCAACTTTGTGAGCTCACATATACTGTATGTGGCGCTCACGCACATTAAAATCTTCCATAAAATCTTTATAGGTGCTTTACAAATATAATTGTGTGCATGCCCAAATTATGACCCCTGTGGAGTGACACACACACACACACACACACACACACATAAATGCATGCACACACTCACACATACAAGCCATTTTATTTTCTATTCTCCTTTTACACAGATTCTCTTTCTCTCTCTATTACTCTCTCTTTCACACTCAGACACATGCGTGGACACACACACAGACAGACACACACACACACACACACACACACACACACACACACACACACACACACACACAGATCAAAAACAGAGGTCCTCAAAAAGGTCGTGGGTGGTCTAGCTGTAACCGGACGGATATGAAACCCTTCCTTATGAACATGGCCTGATAAAGTGAGGCACATATCTGCCAGCGAGAGGGTCACATACGCTAAGCCTCAAAAGAAATTATGTTTCACACACACACACACACACACACACACACACACACACACACACACACACACACACAGACTTCACCACTCCGGGATATACAGTAATGGCACACGGCTCCTGTTTTACGACCGTGCTAAATCATTAAAAGAGCCTTGTCTGTAGTACATGCGCTGTGGCTAGCCGCAACAACCTTAGCCAAACAAAAGGGTGAGAGCAGGGTAGGCCTTAATGCTAAGAGCTAGCCCAACTCCTTGGGTGGCCTGAGGAGAATTACCGTTAATAGTGTTCCAGTTGTAAAAGTGAAAAGCAGGGATCCAAGGCATCAACTCTGTTCCTCATTTCTCAAGCGTCTCAAGGACCAGAGGACACAGCACAAGGGAAAAAAGTAGCTCAGAGGAACTCTGGAGTTAGCATTAGCGATAGCAGTAGTTAGAAAGCAGAGTGTAGATACTACTGTTCAAAGTGGTCTTTAGGCTTTTTTTTGCCCTCAACTGCACCTTCCAGGTAGCGCTGCCTTCAAGGTACTACTCCCTCAAATCAGGGGTAAGGGTGAGGGAGTTAGGTTTACGGTTAGGGGTTAAGGTAGTGCCTTGAGGACAGTTCTGCCAGAAAGGTGCTGATGAGGGCAAAAAAATAAAACTTTGAGCGTTGAAAATGCACTGTGAAGCAAAAGGATCTTTATTCTTTTTTTGCCCTCAACGGTGTCTTCAAGACAGCCCTGTCTTCATGGCACTAACCCCTCCAGTTTAGTGTTAGAATGGGGTTTGATGGGTTAGGGTTAGGGTTAAGGTTGTGCCTATTGGGCTGTGGTGCCTGGAAGCTGCTGTTGGGGGCAAAAAACAAGATTGAGCTAAGTAAAGTCTGCTCTAACCCATAGAGAAGAGAGAGGTTAGTCACCTGAGAGGGAGAGTTAGGGTTAGTGGACGCGGAAGAGAGTGCTTTAGTAGAGGCAGGGGTTTTGTAGTGGCCCGCCGAGGGAGAGGGCGATGCGCTGTTACGGCCAGTTTTGGGCGGGTAGCGCGCCGATAGCTTGGGCGAAGGCATGTTCTCGTACAGCTCGAGCTCGGCGTTCTCGTAGTGCACCTCCTCCTTCAGCCGGCGCCCCCCAGTGGTCGGGGAAGAGTAAAGGCTAGGGTTCTTCAGAGAGTCACCCCAAGGCAGACATGCAGAGAAGAGAAGAGAAGAGAAGAGAAGAGAAGAGAGAAGCAAAGAGAAGAAAATAGAGGGAAAAAAAGAAAAGTAGAGGAGAGAAGAGAAGGCCAACCCCCAACAAAAAGAGGGAGAGAGACACTGAGTTAGAGGAGAAAAGTTAATATGACACAAGTACGGAACAGCAGAAAAAAAAGCAGAGCAGTCCCTGAAGAGAATTAGACATTATTAGAAGCAGTTGAATCAACAACTGAAAGAAGAAAGTATTGGAAAAGCAACAACAAAAAGCCATCAAACAAAGGAAGCGACAGCAAATGAGAAAGAGCAAGCCCAAGAGGCCTCCAGATCCAGATGCCAGCCACCCTTATTATTAAATACAGTGTCTATAGCTGCTCAGGCGGACACGAATGAACAAGGACAAACAAAGCAATTTCCCTGGTGGAGCTCTTCCTTATTAAAACATACACACACACACACACACACACACACACACACACACACACACACACACACACACACACACACACACACACACACACACACCAGCATGCACACACTCAACACATGCTTACTCAATAGTTTCAATAGTGTGGGCCTGCCTTTATGTCCATGTAGCCCTACTGGACTGTAACTGCTTGCACATGTGTAGGATACATGAATAGCATGGAAGTGGTATTTGTAAGTGGAAATACATATGAGTGAGTGTGATAGAAAGCAAAAGAACAAACGTGAATCTCCCTGGATACTATTCTATAGAATGCACCCTGGAATCTGTATAATTAGATTAGTCATGTCCACACAACCGCACTCATTGTAGTCTGTGAGGGTTGTGGGTCCATACCGTTCCGTTAATGCAGGGCACGTCGTCGTAGTGCAGAGCCACTCCCGAGGGGCAGGCGTAGCCGTTCACCGGATTATCCAGGTAGGGGTTGGGTGACACTGCCCGTTTACTGGTAAAGCTACAAAGACAAAAGGATAAAGATCAAAGAAAAGCAAATAGCTCCACTATTCTACTAGAGATCTTAGTGGAGTTCTAAGTCTGGTATCACGGTACATATTTCCCTCAGTCAGTATTCTATGATCTTGGTTTCCCTGCTATTGTAAGTCTATATCCCTTTGACACTGTTCCACTGTTACCAAGCAATCAATGCCACTGTTTTTACTTTGTTCGCCTCGCCAACATTAGCAATATTCACTCATCGACGCCAACAAAACACCCAATTGAACTTAACAATATGACCTCAGCGCCAGACAAATTAAAATGTCAAATGATGTGAGGATTTGATGGAATCTAATTTAGAGCTGACTGAATAATTTACTTAATTGGGTTAAAAGTATGAGCAATGCAATTTAGCAAATGATCCACAGAATGAGTAATTGCATTGAATCAACAAGTTGGGTTTCTTGCTCCAAAGCCCTAAAACCGCAGGTGACACGGGACGCATATCTAACTGAAGAGGATCGGTCTAGGTTTCCCATGGAACAATAAATAAATTTAAAAAACCTTCGAAAGCACCTCAAACGAAAGCCAAGTAAAACTATAATCAGGGGTTTACGTCAGTTCTCATGTGGCTAACTTTTCTTCTTAACTGTTTGTCGAAGCACTAATTCGCAAATCACTCAGCAACTCAGGCCGCCTCAATGACTAAACCATTAAATTCTGTGACGCAGTATTACGACTATCACTCACGATCGCTGTCAACCCGTAAGCCGCTAGAACCGCATAGTGTGCTACCAGCAACTGATCCATTACACTCCGCCATCCGGAACCATTTTTCCAAAATGGGTCTGGATATCGTAGAATGTCGCAAACGGCCCGGTTTGTGTTTCTATGTAAACGTGCGTGTGTATTTGTGCGTGTGTGGAGAGGGCTTCCAGAAGGTACCAGAAAGACTGCTTAGCCAGCTGAATGACGTTAGCGGTGGTCTCCACATCGATGTAGTCGTAGTGCAGGGCGGCAGGGTCTGTGGTGGAACCCGTCTCTGCCAGCAAGACCCCCAACCAGCGACCCATGCTCTCTGAGGACGATGCCTGATAGAGAGAGAGAGAGAGAGAGAGAGAGAGAGAGAGAGAGAGAGAGAGAGAGAGAGAGAGAGAGAGAGAGAGAGAGAGAGAGAGATAGAGAGAGAGAGAGACAGAGAGAGATGGGGGATGATGCATGATCATTCATCACAGACATCGACAAACAATTTACAGTCGTTCAAACCACAAACTATTCTCCAGCATGACTAAACCTCCGTTAAAACATCCCCCTTTCATTTTGCG
>JAODXP020000028.1:7085827-7090827 GCA_027497455.2 Sardinella longiceps
CTGAGAGAGGTCAGGGTTGAAAAGGATACAGCCCAGCAGGAAACCTGAAAGGAAGAAGAAGAAGTTGGAGAAAAATGGATAAGGAGTGGGGCAAAGAAAGAAAGAAAGAAAGAAAGAAAGAAAGAAAGAAAGAAAGAAGGGAAGTCAAGCAAGGCACACAGTGTCTCCAACAAATACTTGGCATTTAGCTCGCTAATCACCAGGAATTGCTAATGCACCTCCATAAGCCCCCAGCTCTTTCATACAGTAGGCTAGTCACTTTAGCCATCCGCTAAAGTCTTACAACACCATTTCTTCCATTGTTAGCCAGAGAGAGACCCACCCCACACCCAGTCACGCACAGGTTAATAATCCATTTGATGGCTTTCACATGTAATCTCCAACGCCCCGTTTTAAGGGCCGCTCAAAAGTGTGATTATTGCTGTGGTTAGCTCACGTGTTTTACTTGTCCAAAGTGTGTAGGAAAAGAATTCAGCGGTGCGCTTGCATCTTAGCAACTCTACCTCCAAACACAGACACATACACACACAGACACACACACACACATCCATATGCACGTAATCACATTTAGTCTACTTCGTGTATTTCCAAGTCTAGTTACACACTTACAGAGGGTGTGTTTTTTTTGGAACAGGAATACACCACATGCACATGTGTGTGTGTGTGTGTGTGTGTAGGCGAGTGGTTAGGTGTCTGACCCACAGTCGACCTGACTGAACTAAGGGCTGTGCTGTGCTGTGCGAGAGCCAAAGTGAGCGCAGCGGTGTTTGGGTGGGAGTGTGTCTGGCTAGCAGCAGGTCTCTCACGGGGAAGGAGGAAGACTATGTCTATGAGAGCATGGAGAAAGAGGAAGAGGAAGAGGAAGAGGAAGACTCGTCCCTACAGTAAAGGTCAGACGGGGGGGTTTGATGCTCATCTACTCTAAAGGGTGTGCTTAGTGTTTCACTATATCAGAGTTCAGAGACTGTGGCCCCCACCTGACTTACTGAAACAGTGCAGCTCTGCAGTCTGCTTATCTGCACAGAATCTCATGCACACACACACGCACACACACACGTACACACACACACACACACACACACACACACACACACACACACACACATATGTTCCACTCTCTAAACAACAGTCACAGCTGCTGTTGCTCTCCTTCCTCTCCTGTTCCGTGTCAGCTGGTGGCGTGTGTGTGTGTGTGTGTGTGTGTGTGTGTGTGTGCGTGTGTGTGTGTGTGTGTACAGTTGACTGCCTCACAGGTATTTCGTGAGCTGGTGGAACAAGTGGACCAATAAACAAATGTACAATTGAAACTCATGGAGCAGGGAATCAAAGCAAAACAAAGGTCCTACTCTCTCTCTCTCTCTCTCTCTCTCTCTCTCTCTCTCTCTCTCTCTCTCTCTCTCTCTCTCTCTCTCTCTCCCTCCCTCGGGGGCCTTCATGCCTCTGTCTCTCTCATAAACACACTGCTTATTGCAGGCACAAACACACAAGCAGAGCAGAGGTTCTGGAACTTCCATCAGCCGTCCGGCAGCTGGCAAACAAGGCCACTGCATTGTCCTGGGTTACCAGGACTTAAAGGGTCACCAGGCAACTTTTTGAGAGAGAGAGAGGAGGGAGTAACTAAAAAAAATCTAGTTACAGCATGTCAGTCAAACTTCTGCTGTAAGACATCTTTAGCAACTAGCATTGGCGGTAATACTTCCAGTGTTTGGAAGGTTTTGTCTGCTTTTTATGTAGCTAGTTTAGTAGTTTTACAGCCAGCTTGTTGTGTCTTTAAAGAGCTTCTAACACTGTTCTTACATCACGCTTTGTGCCAAAGCTAGACCTGGGGGAGTTTCACACTTGTTTGGTCTGAATACTGAATCAACAAGGACAGGCACTCCATACAATGGTTTTGCAAGAATAAACAATCAAAGAGGCTGTTTTGTTCTTACAGAAAAATAAGGAAAGTTGTTGGAGACGGTCCTGGGTGAGTCCTGGGTGAGACACTTTGAACTGTTACATAAACACACTTCTGTCTCTTTCATTTCATAAACACAACGAGATGAGAATGAAAGAGGAACTAATATTGTGATAGCACCAGGACTGTGAGGGGAGAAATAGCTCCACAACTTTCCTGTTCCCAACCCCACAACTCCACAACTCCACAACTCCACCCTCCCACCCTCAACCCACATTTCGAAAGATGACTTCTGTGGAACAGGCGTTCACCAGCACTAACAAAAACACTCTGGCCTCCTATGCATTGAGTCTACTGCAGTCCAGCTGGACAAGTGGTCAATAATGGTCAATAATGGGGGCTCTCTCTCATCCCTCACGCAATCAGACCCAGGGTTACGACTTCCCAGACATGTGCCTCACCTTCCGAAAAAAAAAAAAAAAATTCTGCTTCTCTGGATGATTTGACATGACAAACTAACCACATGTTCTGAGTCTAACAACACCCCTTCCCCCCAAACACACACACACACACACACACACACACACACACACACACACACACACATCACACACACACCTTGATGTGGCAAAGTTGGGTAACACAGAGACGTCAGTACTTCAGTTTCTGAGAAAAGCACTTACAATAACACTATGAATCAGACGACATTTTTAAAAGTGTGCTAAAGGCTACACACATCCTAGACAGCAGTCTAATACTAGCCTAGCTAACGAGACCTTTGCAAAATTTCATGCAGCGATAGGATAATGATGACGATGGTGATGATGATGAAGAGTATACCTTGAGCCACTCCTCGGCCTGCTCCTTGCTCTGCACGGCGAGCACGAGGGCGTCGGCCCCCTGGTGGACGATCTTCAGCTCGTGCTTCTTCTTCTTGCCGTCCTTGGGCACGTGGGTGATGCTGCAGCCCGCCAACAGCAGCTCCATTTGGGGCGTCTGGTCCTTGGAGGACTTATAGCACTGCAGGGATGGAGAGAAGAGAAGAAAAAAGAGGAGAGGGAGGAACAGAGGAAGGATGACAGAAGAGAAGTGAGGAGAAAAAAAAGAAGACAAGAGATAGAGGAAAGAAGCGAAGGAGAGAGGGTGAAGAGAAGAGAAGAGAGGAAACAAGAGAAGGGAAGAGGAGAGACAAAAAAAAGCGAACAAAAGAGGAGGGGAGATGAGACAAAAGAAAACATAGAGGAAAGAGAAGAGGAGATAAGAGAAAAGAAGAAGACATGTTTTAAGACAGGGAGCAGATACACTGTATACAGCAAGATTCCCCATTGCCAAACAAACTAAGTTGCTTACTGGTTAGCAACAATGCTTTTGGCAAATGGACGCCAAGTCTGCAGACAATATGTGTGTGTGTGTGTGTGTGTGTGTGTGTGTGTGTGTGTGTGTGTGTGTGTGTGTGTGTGTGTGTGTGTGTGAGTGTCTGTGTTGTATTGTGTTGTGCAACACACATTAAAACCAAGACGCTGAGTCATTGCGGGCAGAATAAAGCCCATGGCACTGATCACATAGATCCGGGTATTCCCCAATATCCAGGCTAAGTTTCCCATCTGGATCCCTAATCATCCTTCAGTGGAGCTGATTCATTCCCTTAAGACTCCAAGTCGAGCTGGTGTGTGTGGAGCGTTGCGCAGCATAATGGCTGCCGTGCGTCACTCTACTGGTTGCTACACACTGGTGTCTCATCCAAAGGATGAGACGCAACACAACCGCAAGACAACGCAACCACAACCAGCAAAACAAACAAATTGTGTTCTGATGACCACTTAATGACCAGTTATGCAGGTTCTGCATTCTCAACAGTAACTTGTCATGCAATATGTGTGTGTGTGTGTGTGTGTGTGTGTGTGTGTGTGTGTGTGTGTGTGTGTGTGTGTGTGTGTGTGTGTGTGTGTGTGTGTGTGTGTGTGTGTGTGTGTGTGTGTGTGTGTGTGTGTAACCCTAGTTGTATGTCTTTCTCACTGCTTTCTGCTTTCTCACCAGTAGCTTGTTGTCCTTGATGACGCAGAGCAGCTTGGTCCACTGTCCGAAGCGTTTCTTGCGCAGCAGGAAGGCGCAGATGCGTGCGTCCTTCACCAGGTCCATGGAGGCCTCCTCGGACGGCCACTGGTGGCGCATCTTCTGCCCCTTACCGTCCTCTTCCTCCTCATCGTACGACTCGTACGAGCTGCTCATCGCGTCCGAGTCATAGTCTGCATGACAGGGGAGCCAGATCATGTGAGTGAGTGTGTGTGTGTGTGTGTGTGTGTGTGTGTGGGTGTGTGTGTGCGTGTGTGTGTGTGTGTGTGTGTGTGTGTGTGTGTGGGTGGGTGTATGGGTGTAACTGAGACAAAGAGAGAGACAGAGAAAGTCGGCATACAGGTAGGTGTTTCACATAAACATGTGCTTGAGCTTCTGGAGCCATTAGCCATTATCTTCTCATGTAACTGTAATGTGTTTTTATGAGAGAAAGTAAATGCATAGATATGGCAGAGGGTCTAAATTTAAAAATTCAAAGGCAGCTGAATGTTTTCTTATGCAGGGTCATGCTGTGAATTTTGTTTTTCTATGAATAGAGAACATTTCACAGAAATGTTTACTTTGCTGGGAAAACTTAAAATAGACCGGGTTCAAATTTGGCTAGTGGAAATTCTGACTGGATGGTAACTTTAAAAATCTACTCGCCCCATTGGCTAGTGGCCAAAAAAGGTAATTTAGAGCCCTTTATATACAACATTTTTCCAAAAAAAACCTCTGTTACTCTCTCTGCTTCATCAGTGTTTGTTTTGTGGTGTCCATTCATTTGTCTTTTTGTCCCCAGCGCACCTGGTTAGTGTTGTGTTTTCCTTTTCCAGGTGGTGTTACTCCCACACAAAATGGCCGTGAATCTAGGCCATGTGTGTGTGTGTGCATGACGGCTGATGACAGCTTGATGGTGTGTCTCAAGAAGGGTGAGAGGAAGTGAGTGTGTGCATGTGTGAGTGAGAGGTGAGAGGTGTTGTGTGTGTGTGTGTGTGTGTGTGTGTGTGTGTGTGTGTGTGTGTGTGTGTGTGTGTGTGTGTGTGTGAAA
>JAODXP020000028.1:7098327-7100827 GCA_027497455.2 Sardinella longiceps
ACACACACACACACACACACACACACACACACACACACACACACACACACACAGCATTAGACCAAAAACAAAAGGAAACCCACTTTTAACAAAAACATTTACTTTCACCCAATCCACCCCACACAAATTTACATTCCATTGTCTCCATTTCTCTCTCTCTCTCTCTCTCTCTCTCTCTCTCTCTCTCTCTCTCTCTCTCTCTCCTTCATCTACCACTCCATCTCTCTCTCCCTGTCCTCAGTAACCCATGTGAAAGGCTTCCTCCGCAGGAGCTCCAGAGGGGCCCCAGGGGCTCTCCTGTTACTCCTGGCCCACATCGCTTCACTCGGTCTGGGTAAAACCTCAACCTCTGCAGCCTCTCCATCCGTGGAGCTCCATCTCTTAATACTCTCCCTCCTTAGCCCACAACCACAACCACCACCAGGAGGGGAGGAGAGGAGAGGGGAGCAGTGTTTGTGATGGAGCTGCCCAGGTAAGGGGAGACCAGGGTGGGCACACCCAGACTCTGGAGCTTGGGGGGATCCAGTGTCGACCGGCACCCAATTGTTTACAAAGGAGAGGCAGGCCACAGAAAAGGGAAAGGGAACCTATTTTTAGACGCCGGTTTAAGAGGGAGGGGAAGGAGAAGGGGGGAAGAATAAAAGGGGCGCACCATATGGTAGTGTATATCTGAGTGTGGGGATTGTTGGTATGTCCGTCTGTGTGTGTGTGTGTGTGTGTGTGTGTGTGTGTGTGTGTGTGTGTGTGTGTGTGTGTGTGGGTCTGCACTCTTTTCCTCTCCTTTCCGCTCCTGCTCTTTTCACGGTGTCCCGATTTTTTGTTTTTTTCCAAGAGCTCACTTTTCCCTCTGCCAGTTATTCTCCTTAGCATTTTATTACTCGACTTCTTTGTCAACCACACTTTAAACACACACACACACACACACACAGAAACACACACACACACACACAAACGCGCACACACACATACTTACACACGCACACACAAACGCGCACACACACATACTTACACACACACACACACACACACACACACACACGCGCACAGCACACACGCGCACACACACACACTCACACACACACACACACACACACACACACACACACACATCTTTCCCCCTTCTCCACACTTTCTCTTCTCACACTCGTCTCTTTTTTATCCCCTAACTGAAAAAAAAACTATCAAACTATCAAGAGTTCGAAAAAAGAAAGTGGGCTGCAGCTTCTCAGTGGAAGTGGGTCAAAGCCTCCTTTTCTAGTATGTTCTACCAATGATCTCAGTCGTGCCCCTACGGGCCTTTTAAAACGACCCTGAAACGATAGCCGTAAAGCTCACAGGTATGTTGACCACAAACTAGGGCTGGGCGATAAAACGATAGCGATATGAATCGCGATAGACACTTACACGATAGCAATAGAAAATGCGCTCGATAGAACTTTCGATAGAATTTTTTTCCCCGGGCGGATTCTAGCTCCGCTCTGTCCGCATTTTCAAGAAGCGCGCTGCGCTCATTGACTGCGCTCTACCAGAAAGGGCACGCACTGACTGATTGTTTACTGGTTAGCTGCTGCCACTCAGGCTTGCTTTTCATGTAGCCTGAAACTAGTCAGAGATACTTTCAGCTGATTCATGTTCTGATTTAGTAATGCAGGGCAATCGTAATTAATAACTGTGAGTAGATTGTTTGAAAAGTCGGAAAGGCCTGATGAACAACACTGTTCACATATGAACTTGTAAAGTACGACAGCTGACAGCTAACGGTGCACATGACGTTACTGGCTGCAGGGACAGATTTGACGATGTTAGCGCACAACGTTAGCAAGGTAAACATACAACAGACAAAGCTCAAACTAGCTAGTATGGTCAGCAACCTACTGAACACATTAAAGCTGAATGATTTTGTAATTTTACCTTAATCAAACTCATTGAAGTAATCCATGTTATCAAGTAGCCTTGTGTGAAGTGAAAAGCATGCCAGTGCACCAAAACAAACTTCGTTTTGAAGTCACATTATGCTAACGAGTCTGCTGCAGAACAGTTGCCACATAGGCAACAATGTAAACCATACAAAGCCCCTCTCTGATTGGCCTATTTAATAGATGAATAACATAACATATTTTAGTTAAAATATTAATTTCCTTTATGTATTGGTAGGCCTATTTATTCAGCTTATATTTTAGTGTGGAGAGACATTAGACTTCTCCTCTTAAATTATTATTTTTTTGACTACTAGTTTTATTTAAGGGAGAGAATGGGCTACTTCAGGAGTTTAAAAGAACCCTAAAATAATAGGCCACTTTAAAGCAGAATTCAACCCTGCTCAAACACTATTTTTTAGTATATATTTATACATGACAGTGCTGCCATTTAATGTAATAACTCTATATTAAAAATAAAATATAAACCTTAAAAAAATTTAAGGTGTTTTGCGCACCTGGGCCCATTTAAATACGTCATTAAAAAATTCAATAATTATCGATATCGACCAATATACTGAGCC
>JAODXP020000028.1:7108327-7110827 GCA_027497455.2 Sardinella longiceps
AGACAGCGAGGCAGCAAGCCACTACCTTCCCGTTTCGGATACAGCCAGAGAGAGAGAGAGAGAGAGAGAAGGAGGGAGGGAGGAGGGGGAAGAGAAGGACAGAAAAGGGAGGACTGCCTTGAGGACTGTAATTTAAAACAAACCCAGAGCGGAGCAGGACATGATGCCCTTCTCCTCCTCCACTGCTGGACACTGTCTCCGAGGTCAGCACGCATAATGAATAGTCATTTTATAGAGAGAGGGAGAGAAAGGGAGAGAGAGAGAGAGAGAGAGGGAGCGAGGGAGAGAAAGAGGGAGAGAGGGAGAGAGAGAGGGAAAGAGGGAGGGGGAGAGAGAGAGAGGGAGCGAGAGAGAGAAAGAGGGAGGGAGGGGGGAGAGAGAGAGTGCCAAGAGAAGGAGAGGAGAGTCACAGAGAGAAAGAGAGAGAACATGAGGGAGGGAGGGAGAGGGAGAGAGAGAGAATGAGGAGGCAGAGAGGAAAGGAGAGAAGAGAGACATGAGACAGAACGAGAGAGAACAGGAGGGAGTAAGACTGCACAATTTTAACCCTCCTCCTCCTCCTCCTCTCCTCCAAAACACTAACCCCCGCGTCAAGCCTTCCGGGAACTGTAGCCCTGATGCCAAGCACACACACACACACACACACACACACACACACACACACACAAACAAACACACAAACAAATACACACACACACACACACACACACACACACACACACACACACACACACACACACACACACACACACACACACACACACACACACACACACACACACACACACACACACACACACACACACACACACACAGAGAGGGTAGGATGTTTTCAATTAGAGAGTACAGTGTAAGGGAGAAGCCTGTTGTGGAGGGGAGGGAGGCAGGGCAAGGTGTTACTGCGGGTTACTGTCAAGAACGTGGAGCTTTACGACCAGACTCCCCCAACACCTGGACTCCATCAGAGGAGCAGCGCGCGCGCACACACACACACACACACACACACACACACACACACACACACACACACACACACACACACACACACACACACACACACACACACTCACACACAGACCGAGCTTGCAAAGACATGAACCCAATCTGCTGCCACAACAAAAGCCAGTAAGCCTGAGGTATGCTTGTGTGTGTGTGTGTGTGTGTGTGTGTGTGTGTGTGTGTGTGTGTGCCAAAGTGTGCCAAAGTGTGTTGTGACTCTGTGCGTTCTGTTTGAGTGTGTGTCATTGAGAGTGTTGTGCCTGTACGGGTTAGTGCATATATGTGTGTGTGTGTGTGTGTGTGTGTGTGTGTGTGTGTGTGTGTGTGTGTGTGTGTGTGTGTGTGCTGTGAGTTGTCAGAGCTGACGGAGGGAGCGTTGGCTGTAGCAAAGCCTCTGAACCCACTTCCTGCCCGTTGTTTTAATGGAACAATAAAACATGTCCCACATGCAGCGAGGATCATAGGCCTTTCCCTCACCTCTCTACCAGCCTAAGGCCAGCACACACACACACACACACACACACACACACACACACACACACACACACACACACACACACACACACACACACACACACACCTATGATTTGCATGTCCTTCTATTGATGAACAACTTTGGCCAACACGTTAGTTCAAATATGTACGTTGGATGTGGATTTGTTATCAAAGCTGAAACAACAAGCCTAACTTCTCTCTCTCTCCGACACAAAGACACACAAACTTATACACAAACATTGCTACACACACACACACACAAGCACACCCCAGATTTTCTCTAGTCCTGAAATAGGTCTAACTGCTGTCCATTTGAACCTTTGAATCACAAAGACCTGGGACATTATTTGTGACTCTGCACAGCGAAATCAGTCGCTTCGCGCAAGCTTCGTTTCTGAGAAAATTCTAAAAATGGAATGCTTGCACCAAAAAAGTCGAATTTCACATTTCAGCATAATTTGACAGAATAAAGTCTACCCTTTCAGATTGTTGTTAACTTATGCCGAAATTCATACCTTAAATGGGTTAAAAATGTGTTTGTTGAGAAGGTGTATCCATTTAGCATTGTACTAACTTAGCTGTCATAGATTTCTAGTGCTAATTGGTTTGTACAGCAGGGCATGTGAACATTCGTCATAGATTATAAGAAAAAATAATTATCTGAATGTAAAGGGCTTTTTCATTTTCATAAACTAGGCTATAAGTAACTTGCAGATTGTGTCGGGGTCCATAAAATCCTTCTAGATGGAGCTAACGTCGGGTGGAGAATCTGACGGAGTTGGAAGCTGGCTAGTCAGACGGGTTCTAAAGTTGGCGTAGCTAGTTGGCATAACTGGAAGTTTAATAAGCTGTTAAGCGTTAGGTAGTGATATAAACGGCACAAGCCAAGTATTAACTGTCTGCTGATTTTTCTGCTTCAAGGATATCACTCAGATGAGGGACATGACGACCATAAATCCCATACTAACAGCTGCATCCACACATTGCATCGTTGCGTAGCCTAGCC
>JAODXP020000028.1:7118327-7120827 GCA_027497455.2 Sardinella longiceps
TTCTGGAATCAATACTCAGAATTGAAATAAGCACAAAGTATTCAAGTATTGGAAAAAAAAAGTTTTGAAACAAGTGTGTTGGTGTGAAATAAGTATTAGTATACTGTAAGTAGTAGAAGTATAAGAAATTGAAATAGCGGTAAATATTGAAAGACGTTGAAATTGAAGTCTGCCAGCTACAGTATGTATCATCTGGATAGGCAGCTGAGTTGCAAAAGTAAAGGGAAACGTGATGCGGAGAGAGGCAGAGACCGTATGCCAGATGTTGGTGAGGTCGACGGTCTGGCGTGCGTTCCGCTACTCCTGGAAGGGGAAAGGGGGTAATGCGTCTGCGAGGCCCGGCCCACCCAACCACGCACTGACAACATGATAACAGACAGGCAAAAAACCCAGAGACTGGTACCAGCCCACAGCACAAATGGGGTGGGAGGGGGTGATATTGCATGTGTGTGTGTGTGTGTGTGTGTGTGTGTGTGTGTGTGCATGAGTAGGTGGGGGTGTGGGGGTGTGTGTCCGCATGTGTGTGAGAAAGTGTGAGTATGCGAATGTGAGTGTGTGTGTGTGTGTGTGTGTGTGTGTGTGTGTGTGTGTGTGTGTGTGTGTGTGTGTAAAAGGAGGAGACCAGATGAAACCATGAGTAGAACGCACATGTGTCATGAGGCTCTTTAAAGGAGTAATCATTCAGTGCCTTCCTTCAGGTTTCTCAAAAAACTTCTTCTGGACCGGCCTGTGTGTGTGTGTGTGTGTGTGTGTGTGTGTGTGTGTGTGTGTGTGTGTGTGTGTGGGGTGAGTGTGTGTGTGTGTGTGTGTGTGTGTGTGTGTGTGTGTGTGTGTGTGTGTGAGTGAGAGAGAGAGAGAGAGAGAGAGAGAGAGAGAGAGAGAGAGAGCATGCTGAGTTGCTTTAAAGGAGGAGTCCTTCAATGCCTTCAGGTTTCTCAAAAAGTCCACTCCACTTCTGGAGCGGCGCCAAGAGCTGTGATCCAGCGCTCAAAGGACCCTATCATCTGACAAGCCGTCTCTGAGGGGTACTCCTTTGATGATACGCTTGTTGCCTCAACGAGCTCGTCCTAGCGTAAAACCTCATCTTCAAAACACACACGCACACACACACACACATGCACACTAAACCCCGGGCCTCCCAACACAGATGTGCTTCAACAAATACATAGAGATTGTGTTCCATGTTTTGATTTGAGCTTTTAGCTGGTGGGGTGTGTACAGCAAGGTGCATCTGGGTCACATACTCTAGTGACATCCAGTGTGAGAAGAATATACATCTGTATACACTGTAATTTTATATATACAGAGTGTGTGTGTGTGTGTGTGTGTGTGTGTGTGTGTGTGTGTGTGTGTGTGTGTGTGTGTGTGTGTGTGTGTGTGTGTGTGTGTGTGTGTGTGTATGATAGGCTAGAATATAATTAGGATAGGATAGTACTTTATTCATCCCAGGATGCATCACTGTAAACCTAGCATTCTGAGCCAGACGCTTTGTTTACAATTGGGTTTAGCTTTCGAGGAATCCCAATTACTGTACAGAACAGGCAATCCTAAAAAAATCAGGCCTACACACACACACACACACACACACACACACACACACACACACACACACACACACACACCAACCCCCCATGCCAGACGGACCCCATTTAATGTTGTGATCCTCTTATAGGTAGTGTATGGGGGTGGGAGATAAGCCTATTAAGGAGCACAAAAGGGAGGAAGGGGTTGGGTTGGGTTGGGGGGCTCATCAACCCAAATTAAACACAACACTGGCACGAGCCTCGGCATACCTCCGCATACTGATGCAGCAGAGTGGACTATTTCCACAACATCTGTAGATTCATTCATTCATTCATTCGATCATTCATTCATTCACAGGTTTAATTCAGTGTTTACAGTGTATAATTACAATGTAACAACTCAAACAATACCATCCAGTAAACATAAATTAACCATTATAAGCCCAGTTATAATGGATTCTTATGGCTGCTGATTCAAACAAGTGAACAACTCAGTACTCTGTTTTAAGCCAGCAGCATCTCACTATGCAAATGTGACTTACATTAGTTTTATCAGAGGGAATAAGTTAAAGACAAAGGCTGGAGAATAATGTTAAATCGATAACATGCATGCATGCTACACACTATTAATATGACAGACAGTTAAAGTAACCACAACTGGATTGCACATGCTGTACGCCCTAACTTGTGGCAGGGGAACCCCTAAACACCCCAACCCACACTAGCACCCCCACCCCCGGGTGCCTAGAGCCAAGGGATGGCCCGATTTGAGCAGAGGGGGGTGTAGCGCCCACATCAATCAGTCGTTCCAAATGGGGCACCAAATGATGATGATGATGGCACGTGTGGCGAGGTTTTGCACAGGAAGACTGCGATAATAAACACCACTAAACATGTTCACACTTCCTGACAGCTCGCCGGCGCCGTGATGAATGGAGTCCAATCACCACGACAGACCAGACGCACCGCACAAGAAA
>JAODXP020000028.1:7125827-7143327 GCA_027497455.2 Sardinella longiceps
AACAACAAGGCCAGAGAGGGGAGACAGAGGGCCCACTCAAGACAGAGAGGGGGGGGGGGTTCTGAAAGAGAGTCAGACAGAAAGAGAGGGAAAGAGAAAGAGAGAGAAAGAGGTTCTGGAAGAGAGTCAGAAAGAGAACGAGGAAGGGAAGGAGGGCAAGGAATGGACTTTTTCAGACAGAGTGAAGACAGAGAGACAAAGGGAGATGGAAGGTACCGACAGAGAGATGGACAATAAGAGAGAGGGGGGGGGAGTGAAGGGGGTCAAAGACAAAAAGAGAGATGTACAATGAGAGTGGGAGAGAGGAAGACAGAGAGGAACAGCAGGAAAAGGAGGAGTGAAGGAGGGAAGTGGGGCAGATACAGTACAGTACTTTTAGTTGGAGAAATGTTGGTTACAAGTCTGTGAGCAGGGATGCAGAAAAAAGGGAGGTGAGTTGGAGATTTCAACACACACACACACACACACACACACACACACACACACACACACACACACACACACACACAGGAGGATCCAGTCTGAAAAATGATGTTTGAGGAGAAGATGGGTGTAGCGCTAGCGAGAGAGGTGGAGCACATGAAATACAAACACCGAGACAAAGAAATGGATTAAAAGTGACAGACTAAAACAAGAGAGAGAGAGAGAGAGAGAGAGAGAGAGAGAGAGAGAGAGAGGGAGGACTAAAAGCTAGGTCTTGTTTTTTCTCTTTCTCTCTCTCTCTCTTTCTCTCTCTCTCTCTGGCCTGTTGGAGTTTTTGCTTCTGGCAGCCCAGCTCTGGTATTCCAAGCATGTCTGTCAAAACAGCGTCCGACCCCCTGACCCTTCCTCACACGAGACACACTTCTCGCCCCGAGCGCAAGGTGTGTGTGGGTGAGGGGAGGCATGGGGAGACAGTAAGGGCCCCGTGGAATGGAGGAGAAGAGGGAGACAGAAAGAAAGAGAGAGAGAGAAAAGGAGGGGGTATGAGAGAGATAAACACAGAAAGAGAGAGGGAGAGAGAAGGGGGTTGAGAGAGAGAGAGAGAGAGAGAGAGAGAGAGAGAGAGAGAGAGAGAGAGAGAGAGCAAGCTCAGAAGGAAAAAGAAAAACAGGAGTGGTCTGTCCATGACCCTAATAAAGGCAGGTACACCTCATTAGCACTGACAAATGCAGCAACCCTCAAAGAAAAAGGCTGCATGTGCTTGCTGCATGTGCTTGCTAACTAGCATTAGCAGCATTGGTTCTAGCACTACAAACCAAATGTCAAAGTTCATCTGTGTTATTAAGACATGGCTTGTGAAAAAAAAACAAAAAAAAACAGCACCAAGCTATCAGGTGGTCACCTCAAAAGATGGTGTGTAAGATCTGGAAGGCACTACCTTAACCCTAAACCTTCCCTAACCCCCTAAACC
The DNA here is from genome assembly GCA_027497455.2 of Sardinella longiceps. Lineage (NCBI taxonomy): Eukaryota > Metazoa > Chordata > Actinopteri > Clupeiformes > Clupeidae > Sardinella > Sardinella longiceps. The sequence goes on from JAODXP020000028.1 coordinate 7,127,221, forward strand.
CTAAATTGTAGTGTGTGTGTGTGTGTGTGTGTGTGTGTGTGTGTGTGTGTGTGTGTGTGTGTGTGTGTGTGTGTGTGTGTGTGTGTGCCGCTCTTGCTTTTCCAATGGTGCTCAATGCTGCACCACTGATCCACTTCCCCCCTCTGACTCACATTAAGCCCCTATGCATTACACACCTCATCACTAAACCTGACCTGAGAACAGAGAAGAAAAGACAGAGGTGAGGAAGGGGTGAGATGGAGAGAAGGATAGAACAGAGGAGAGAGAAAAGAAAACAGGAAAACAGATTGGACACAGAGTTGAGAAAGAAAATAAAACATCAGATATTGTTTCTGTTTTTTTGTCAGCTTTGGGCAACATTGCTTAATTGAGTCATGCTAATAAAAGCTCCTTTGAATGAATTGAATTGAGAGAGAGAGAGAGAGAGAGAGAGAGAGAGAGAGAGAAAGAAAGACAGAGAGAGAGAGAGAGAGAGAGAGAGAGAGAGAGAGAGAGAGAGAGAGTTGATGTAAAAAGAAAAGCTAAGATGCGAAGAAGTGAATAAGGTCCTGGGGGGTGAATCTGATTAAACATACTACAGCCCTTCTCACCCCCCTCAATGAGATCCTCATAAGTGGGTGGAGAGGCTGAGGGCGGTGGAAAGGGTGGGGGTGGGGGTGGGTGTTTGATCATAGCAGATCTGCACAACATCCTCTTTCAACGCCGATGATGGATGGACACGATAGTGTGGGGCTGTGGACGCTGCCTGCTGCCAAGATTCACAAAGATGCGATGCAAACAAGCGATAAAGAAAGAATGGAGTCTCACCTCACCCCATGCCAAGAATTTTTTCATTTTTCCTTTTTTTTGTTTTTCAGCCAGCTTTGGAAAAGAGGGATCAAGAGAGAGAGAGAGAGAGAGAGAGAGAGAGAGAGAGAGAGAGAGAGAGAGAGAGAGAAGGATAAAGAAAACAACAGAATTCCTAGAGTTCCCTCTTCCCAGTGCTCTGCGCTGCTACCTGCACTCAGGATTCCTCTGTGCCGTTGGATTCCCGGGATCAAAGGGCGGAATATTTCCTGGTGCCCTGGAGTGGAGCTCAGACTCCAAAAGCTGTCAGATCGGCATAATCTGGGATCTCCGTCCAATGTCCATATGGACTTGACTGGGGGCCTAAACTCAGACGGGGATTAAGACCCCCAATCTGGCTACACACACACACACACACATACACACACAGACACACACACACACACACAGTACAGACACACACACACACACGCACACACACACGCACACACACACACACACACACACACACACACACACACACACACACACACACACACACACACACACACACACACACACACACACACACACACACACAGCTGTCTTCACTATGAACTGAGGATTTTGTTTACCGTAATTTGAGAAGACGAAGTCAGTCAAAAAGGCAGCTCCCCCATAAATTTCAAGACAGGGCAAAAAGCAATGACTTCAGCAGGGTGGAGGACCGACCCCCTATACTCTGTGAGTAGTGTGTGGGTGTAGTCTATTTAGATGAGTAAGGCAAGATCTCTCCATCTCTCTCTCTCTCTTTCTCTCTCTCTGGTGCCATGCACTAACACACATCTCTGTTTCTCTCTTCATCTCTCTGTCTATCTATCTCTCTCTGGAGCAACGCACCAACATCTCTCTCTCTCTCTCTCTCTCTCTCTCTCTCTCTCTCTCTCTCTCTCTCTCTCTCGCTCTGTTTCTCTATCTATCTTTCTGTGGTGCCATGCACTGACACACATCCAAGCTATAACTCATCCTCAGCTTCCTCCTGGAACTGTCAGTGGGCAAAAGACACGATACAAAGAGCCAAGCTAAACATTACAGTGAGAAGCATACACAATGACACACAGAAAATACACACACACACACACACACACACACACACACACACACACACACACACACACACACATTCCAACAAGCACATACAGTACGCACACACACGCACACACATGTGAACAGGCAAAAATACACAAAGGCCAACACACACCGATATGTGTTAAACATTTCAACACACACATGCAAAGACACAAATACACCCACACAGACACACACAACTCACATACTGTACTCTATGTGTACACGCACAGTAAATTAGACACACAAACACATAGGTCTACACTTACTACTGAAACTCATCCCACACATTTGTACACACACGTTTGTGTCCACACATCTCTCCTGCAGAAAAAAAGTGCTTTGTTGTCTTTTTTTTCTCTCTCCCCACATCCTTGCTGTCGTTGTTGTTGTTGTTGTTCCACCACCACTCTAAATGTGATGCTGAAGCAGCACTGTGGTTCAAAACCACAACACAGTCGGGGTGACCAACCTACCCTCACTTCCCTTCTGTAAGACCCCCATGCCGACGCCACTGACAGGGAGGAGGGGGAGGAGGGGGAGGAGGAGGAGGAGGAAGAGGAGGTGGAGGAGGGTGTAGAGGAGGTGGTCAAGGTGGATAAGGATAAGGAAGTGGAGAAGGAGGGAGAGGAGGAGGTTGAGGTGGAGGAAGAGGAGGAGGAAGAGGAGTGGGAAGAAGGGGAGAAGGAGGTGGATGAGGAGGAGGAAGAGGAGGTGGTCAATAAGGAGGTGAAGGAAGTGGAGAAGGAGGAAGAGGAGGAGGTTGAGGTGGAGGGAGAGGAGGAGGAAGAAGGGGAGAAGGAGGTGGATGAGGAGGAGGAAGAGGAGGTGGTCGATAAGGAGGTTGAGGAGGAGGAAGAGGAGATGGAGGAGGGGGTAGAGGAAGTCGTCAAGGAGGAGAAGGAAGTGGAGAAGGAGGAAGAGGAGGAGGTTGAGGTGGAGGAAGAGGAGGAGGAAGAAGGGGAGAAGGAGGTGGATGAGGAGGAGGAAGAGGAGGTGGTCGATAAGGAGGTTGAGGAGGAGGAAGAGGAGATGGAGGAGGGGTAGAGGAAGTCGTCAAGGAGGAGAAGGAAGTGGAGAAGGAGGAAGAGGAGGAGGTTGAGGTGGAGGGAGAGGAGGAGGAAGAAGGGGAGAAGGAGGTGGATGAGGAGGAGGAAGAGGAGGAGGTTGGTCGATAAGGAGGTTGAGGAGGAGGAGGAGGGGGTAGAGGAAGTCGTCAAGGAGGAGAAGGAAGTGGAGAAGGAGGAAGAGGAGGAGGTTGAGGTGGAGGGAGAGGAGGAGGAAGAAGGGGAGAAGGAGGTGGATGAGGAGGAGGAAGAGGAGGAGGTTGGTCGATAAGGAGGTTGAGGAGGAGGAGGAGGAGATGGAGGAGGGGGTAGAGGAAGTCGTCAAGGAGGAGAAGGAAGTGGAGAAGGAGGAAGAGGAGGAGGTTGAGGTGGAGGGAGAGGAGGTGGAGGTAGCCGAGAGGGAGGAGGAGAAGGAGGTGGTCAAAGGGCAGGTGGAGGATGAGGAGGAGGAGAAGGAGGCGGTCGAAGGGGAGGTTGAGGACGTGGAGGAGGAGGAAGAGGAGGAGTAGGTGGTGGAGGTGGTGAGTGGGAGGCCAGCGGGGGCCAGTGGAGAGAGCGCATGAGAGTGCGAGGGCCCTGGCCCACAGCTGCTTCACATCAGCCTAATGTGGCCTGACCGGCAGACCTCCATTACAACTGCTGATTGGTGTAACCGCTCAGCAATGCTTTGAAAAAAACAAACACACACACACACACACACACACACACACACACACACAGATGCATGCACACACACTTAAACACACAAGCATGCGCACACACAAATGCGTGCTCGCAGAAATAAACACGCACATGCATGCATGTATACACAATGAGGTAGAGTGTGTGTGTGTGTGTGTGTGTGTGTGTGTGTGTGTGTGTGTGTGTGTGTGTGTGTGTGTGTGTGAGAGAGGTGGGTGAATGATAAAAACACAAGAGCTTTTTGAAGAGCACCTTGGAATAGACACACACTCCAAGATCTTGGAACAAATGCGCTCATCCAGCTCCAACACTTGCTTCATGATAAGATCCTATCGCCATCTGATTTTTGCTGTGCCAGAAATGCAGGTTTGTGTGTGTGTGTGTGTGTGTGTGTGTGTTTACAAGGATGAGTGTGGGTGAATGTGTTTGTGCTTGTGAGCATTATATTTGTGTGTGTGTTTCTAAGAGTGTGTGTACACACTGCAAGTATACTGTAAATCATGGCTCACTGTGTGTGTATGCGTGTGTGTGTGTGTTATCTCGGCTACAACGCAAAAGACATCCGCCCTCAATGTATTTCCGAGAATAAACTAAAGGTTCCATAGTGTGTGTATGTGTGTGTGTGTGTGTGTGTGTGTGTGTGTGTGTGTGTGTGCTCTTACACTATGGTAGGCAGGGGACAAAACGTTGGGGTTCACCTTACATTGCCAGGAAGCACGTGTCGTCATGGAAGCGCAGCCATTTGGCAGCGTGCGTCAGTAGAGCAGCGAGCGGAGCCGAACGGCGTGGCGTCTCCCATATTTAACACTGAGGTCTGGAGAAGGCATCAGTATTATGAGCAATCACCCCTCCAAGACTTGTTTAAACCCCAAATGGACTGAGGGGAATCGCTCAGTTGCATGGAAACTTTCAGTACTGGGATGGTGATGGGCCTGTGAGTATATGTGTGTGTGTGTGTGTAAATGCATACGTGTGTGTCTGTGTGTCTGTGTGTCAACGCATATGTGTGTGTGTGTGTGTGTGTGTGTGTGTGTGTGTGTGTGTGTGTGTGTTAATGCATATGTGTGTGTATGGAGTGAGAGTGTGAGTGTATGTGTGTGTGTTAATGCATATGTGTCTGTGGTGTGTGTGTGTGTCTCTCTCTCTCTCTGTGTGTGTGTGTGTGTGTGTGTGTGTGTGTGTGTGTGTGTGTGTGTGTGTGTGTGTGTGTGTGTGTGTGTGTGTGTCTTTTCAGCTCCACAGTTGCATAATTTGATACCAGGAGATCTTTGCCACCAGGCCTAGAGTGCTGTAGCATATGTGACTATTGTATATAAGACACACTGGCCCCCATCCAGAAAGGCATGCAGAGAAAGGGGAGGTGAACGAGGGAGAGAAGAAGATTTCAGGAAAAGAAAGGGAGAAGAGGAATTGGAGGAGAGAGAGAGAGAGAGAGAGAGAGAGAGAGAGAGAGAGAGAGAGATTGAGAACAAGGGAGAGGAGACAAAAAGATTTCAGAAAAAGAAAGGGAGAAAAGGAATTGGAGGAGAGAGAGAGAGAGAGAGATTGATCGAGAGAGAGACAGAGAGAGAGAGAAGTGGGTCAAGAATGAGAGCGAGTTCATTTCAACACAGTGCTCGGTCATGTAATAGCCTGGCAGGCTGACAGCGTTACATTAGCCATGTGTTTGTGTTGGGCTGAGGTTAACACTCATCAGGCTGTGGCGCTCTGTGTGTGTGTGTGTGTGTGTGTGTGTGTGTGTGTGTGTGTGTGTCTGTCTGTCTGTCTGTCTGTGTTCAGATCTACTACAGAATGTGTGTATAACACAGTTTCCCTGCACTGTATTATAATACACTAATTTGTGTATATGCATGTGTGTGTTTGTATGCATGTGTGCATGTGTGTGTGCATGCATGCAGTGTGTGTTTGTGTGTTCAGATGTACTACAGAACTTGTGTATATTTGCTCCCTGCACTTTAGAATATGTTAATGTGTGTATAAGATATGTGTGTGTGTGTGTGTGTGTGTGTGTACATGTATGTGTGTGTGTGTGTGTGTGTGTGTGTGTGTATGTGTGTGTGCATGTATGTGTGTGTGTGTGTGTGTGTGTGTGTGTGTGTGTGTGTATTCATATCCATGTCTTTCCAGGGACACAGAGCCTTCCAAGGCCCCAAAGATGGTTCTGACACAGACCAGCTCAGCATTCCGAAGCTCGACAACTAAAAAGCCACACGGAGGAAGCAGACGCGTCCGCTGCCTTTTGTCTTTCTCTGCCTCACACTCCTAATCCCTCACTCTTTCTCTCCCTCCCTCCCTCCATCCCTCTCTCTTTCTCCCCCTCTCTCCCCATGCCTCCCTCTCTCTCTAATAGATCTCTCTCTGGCCCTCCTCATAGATATAAAGGCAGGCTGTATATTTCACTGGCACATGAAGGCCCATAGCCGTGTCACCAGTAATCAGACGTATTCATCATCCCCACTATGACTATTAAAAACAAACAGATGGAGCAGAAACACACATGGGAGACTTCAGAAAAAAAAGGGAGATTAGTGTGATTCCAACAAAAACACACACACACACACACACATCAACACACATATATTCATACACACACACACACACACACACACACACACACACACACACACACACACACACACACACAGGCACATTCACAGACACACACACACACATGCACTGGCAGACTAGCATACATACAGATGTGACACACCCACACACAGACACATTCACAGACACACAAACCTACACAGACACTAAAATACACATGTGTACATACAGTACATATTGAAAGCTTCACACACACACACACACACACACACACACACACACACACACACACACACACACACACACACACACACACACACAGAGAGAGACACACACATAAAAAGCCAAATGAAGTAATGTGTGGTTTCTCACTACTCCTTCTCACTTCCCACTGAAAAGCACTCTCACTCATACCCGCCTCACGGAAAGGAAAGTCCCATCTTTATTCTGAAAGTTAAGTGGCACGCATGTAGGGCAGACATTGCAGCAGCACTACAGAAAAAGCCTTAACAAGCACAATCCATGTAGTCATGATGTGGGGCCTGCAAGTCCAGTCACATCCCTGTGTATAGCCTACCCTGTGTGTGTCTGGAGTTCTTCCAGTAAAAGCCACAACAACAAGCAACACACCTCTAAAGGAAGGGAGTCGCTGTAAGATGTCTACTACATGGCTCTAGAATTTAACCTCCGCCAAGGAGGTTATGTTTTCATCCAGCGTTTGTTTGTCTCTCTGTCTGTCCTTCTGTCTCTAAGAGTTGTCTTTGCCCAAGGCTGAAGCCATGAAATTTTGGTGGTTACCAGTGATCCAAAACGCCTTCTGGAATTTATATTGTGTACATGTAATAATATACAAACATGTAAACATATGAGCTAATAAGTCAATATTGCAGCAAAAGTCCTACAATTTCATCAAACACACTCTATTTATTCCCATCAGTAACTTCATTGACCTCCTACAGCTCAATATCACTTCCTGCAATGTGCACTGAGGGACTCTTAATTTGACAACATTATGCTTCCCAGTTCTCCTAGCCATGCGGGTCTGTGGTAGCTACCCACTTAATTATAGCCCTTAATTCATTCACAAATCTACAAATCTAATTTACAATTTCAGTGGTTCTGTTACATAGCACTTGCCAGTGTACCACTGCACTGTACAGTATGTGTCTCGTCAGGGCCGTTTCAAGGTACTTGGGGGCCCCAAGCAAACAGGACATAGGGGCCCTTCACTCCCCGTAAATACTTACACGAACCACATTGTTATAATTTTCAAACACCATCAATATAATTATTTGTATTGTACAGTTGTCTAACTCCAGTTTAAAGTAGTTGAAAAACACCACCAACTTAACTACTAAAATGATTAAACAGCCAATCTCGGGGGCCCCAGGCAATTGCCTGGTTTGCCTGCCTTGTTGCGACGGCCCTGTGTCTCGTAAACATGTTTGTCTATTTAAAGGATCCGCAGGACCTGGAGCTTTTGTGTCCAGATTCCGGTTTTTGAGCCCTGCCCAGTGCTGTAGGAGAGTCGGCTTTCACATGTCTCAATTCTCCTCCACCTCACCTTTTTAGCAACACACACACACACACACACACACACACACACACCCCTTCACAAACAAACACACATAAGGCACACTTTTGTGAGTGTATTCACTGTGAAATATCCCTTTCTATGGGTTTGTCAGGCTGTCTATTCACCCCCCCCCCCTCCCTGAGGGTGAACGTCAGAGTCAACATCTGGGTTAAAAAAGAAAGAAAGAAAAAGAAACTGGCCTTGTGTCTTGCCAAGAGAGTAGAGGGGATCACATTCAATAAAGGCTACATCTCTATTTGTCTTGTTCTGGTCATTGTGTGCTCTCTCCCAATTGAATTTGTTTCAATTCGAAGCGGCCTTATTGGCATGGCTGTGCACATACCGTGTTGCCAAAGCACAAAATGACAATATAACAATAATAATCCCCCTTTCCCTCCCTCTTTCTTTTTTACACTTTCACTCTTATTCTCTGTCTTCCTTTCTCTGGCATGGAGTAGAGAAGTCAAATAATACTCTCCCTTGATGACATGTTTAGCATATATCCACAAATATTCCAAAACTTTGACTTTGCTCTCTCTCTCTCTCTCTCTCTCTCTCTCTCTCTCTCTCTCTCTCTCTCTCTGCCTCCCCATTTATCTCTCTCTCAATTCATTTCAAGAAAGGTTATGAAGGTTTCAAAAAGAAAAAAGGCAAATGCACTGATACCATACAAAGAGTACATACAGTACAATGCATCTCTCTCTCTCTCTCTCTCTCTCTCTCTCTCTCTCTCTCTCTCTCTCTCTCTCTCTCTCTCTCTCTCTCTTTCTCTCTGTCCTGCATTCACCTTTCCTACTGTTGTGTATAAATGTATTCAATCTTTTCTGCAACCCATCTGGTCATGTCAGTGCATCTCAGCTCAGTAAAAAAAGGCCATATACTGTCTGCCCTCCTCACTGACAAGCTGTATAATAACCAACGTCCAGCAGGCATCTAATTACCAGTGTCCCCTCCTCCTCTGTTATTTATTTCTCCATCTCCTTCTCTTTCCATCCATCCCTTTCCTTTCCTTAACTCCCTCCTTCCTTCTTGTTTTCTTTCATCCCCCCATCATTGAACCATCTGTCCCAGGCCTTGTTGCCGTGGTACCCCAGAGCCTTGGCCCCCACTGAGAGACACTTACTTGATTCTGTGGGCAGCAGGCAGATGATGCATCTGGTGCTGTCTGTGGTTGGTGTGTGTGTGTGTGTGTGTGTGTGTGTGTGTGTGTGTGTGTGTGTGTGTGTGTGTGTGTGTGTGTGTGTGTGTGTGTGTGTGTGTGTGTGTGTGTGTGTGTGTGTGTGTGCTGTGTTCTGTGTGTGTCTGTGTTAGGGGTGGGATTAACTAAAGGAAGAGGGTGTGTGTGTGTGTGTGTGTGTGTGTGTGTGTGTGTGTGTGTGTGTGTGTGTGTGTGTGTGTGGGCTGGGTAAGGGTTGATTGAGTGGGGTGGGGAGGAGGGAGGAGAGGGTGAAGGAGCCAAGCTGAGTTTAGGCCCCAATCTGGACTCATTAAAGATGTATGAGCTTGGGAAAGAGGCCCCCCATGCCTGACATTATCTGCCCCACCCAATACGCACACACACACACACACACACACACACACACACACACACACACACACACACACACACACACCATTCCTGTCAAACGCAACCCTAGCTTTTGCTTCTATCCTATAGAGACATGTAGGCATGCTAGATTAACCGTTTGATCGCTATCTCTGTCCCACACACATATGAGTCTCAGACAACAAAACACACACACACACACACACACACACAATTTCTGTCAAACACAAAGCCTTTGCTTCCATCCTATTCAACCTAGATACGAACAGAGAATGTAGATGAACTGCTTGTTCCCTATCTCTGTTCCACACACACGAGTCTCAGAGTCACAACACACACACACACACACACACACACACACACACACACACACACACACACACAGAGCAGCTGTGGTCCGAAGGCTCTAAGGAGAGGCCTCTCATTAGCAGACTGATAACAGGAAGAGGAAGTCCTCATCCAGGAAGTGTTCTGACCTCTCTGCCACACTCCCAGACACTTCCTCCGCACCCACAATTACACCCCAATAAATAACAGTGTGTGTGTGTGTGTGTGTGTGGTGAGCGTTCTTGGGACAGTCAAATAAAAGAGTGAAAATGATCAAAACATATTATGTTCCCTGTGACCTCAGCTTCATGGGAGGTTGGGTTTGCACTCGGCCACAGTCGTCAGTCACACACACACACACACACACACACACACACACACACACACACACACACACACACTCATACACATGTACAGACACACTTGCATGTACACACTCAACACACACACACACACACAGACATACACACTCTCACGCTCACCCACACACACACACACACACACACACACACACACACACACACACACACACACACACACAGACTGCGGTCGATGATTTTGTCAGCCCAATTGGAGACTAAGGCAAAGACAGAGCTGGTGACCTCATCCATGGAGGAAGAGATCTACCCTGCTCTCAGTTCAACTCCCTGGGAGAGTGTGTGTGTGTGTGTGTGTGTGTGTGTGTGTGTGTGTGTGTGTGTGTGTGTGTGTGTGTGTGTGTGTGTGTGGAGGGGTTAGAGACTGTTTATGAACATCTCTCCCAAACTCCTCCACTGATGTGGGGACCTCTGATGTGGGAGCATTGGCTTCGTCATCCTCATCAGAAGACATCACTGCTCTAATCCCCAAAGATGCAATGCTTTGATCCCTGTGGGGCTGTTTTGTCACCACCATCTGGATATTTATGCTTTAACCAACCCAAACACTGAGGGGGGAAAGATCCACTTTTATTTATTTATTGTTAATGTATTTATTTATTGATTGTTGTTTAATTGTGTGTTTTGGCTCTTTTTTTGTTGATCCGCATTCCCACAGCGCTTGGCTGGTTTCTAGCCACAGTAGGCATTATGGGGTGGCGCTGACCCAGTTGGCTGCTGGCTGATGACTGTATAAAGCGGACCTGGCTCAGATCTGGGTTGCCTGTGGGCCACATCTGGGGGGTTAATTCCAAGTAGGTGGTTAAGATGATGTAGTGGTAAACTTACTAATAGAGGAGCATGCCTGTTTTGTTTAAGAATGTGGATTCCAGACTCAGTATCACTATCATCAGGTTTACCACGACTTCCAGCTTATCCATGTATCAAGGATTCCAACACATTTGGAATACCATTCTTGCTGAGAGATATCTTCCCAGAGATGATGTGAGCCCTAAGGTCTTTGTATTTTTTGCCCTCAAAAGGTACCTAGGCTACCTGATAGCGCTGCCCTTAAGGCACTACCCACCCAACCCTATGTTTAGGGTTAGGGTTAAGGTAGTGCCTTTCATCCAGTGCTATCTAGAAGGTGCCATTGTGGGGAAAAACATTGTGCATGAACTAGGCACAGCAACATGCTTGTCTTCTTCACTTTTTAACAATCTTTCTTATCAGCGTATGAGTGCCTGACTCTGGTCTGCATAAAGCTTCCCGCCGCCCTTGTGAAAATAGAAAACAGAACTTAACGAACGCTTGCACTTCTCGCTCTGCTTTTACCCTCCCTGTCTCAAGCGTATTTAATACTGACTCTTATCTGAGACATTTTGGGTTCTGATGAATAAGCCCCAGAGTGCTTGTCATGGTCTTCATCCAGCAAGAGCCTTTCTCTGTTGTTCTTCTCTAGAGAGAGGAGTGCAAGGGCCAGACTGGGCTTTTCTCTCTCTCTCTCTCTCTCTCTCTCTCTCTCTCTCTCTCTCTCTCTCTCTCCTTTCACTTTGCTTCTGGCATTGGGAGGAAGTGGCCCAGCTCTGCGGACGGGCCACGAGGGACACCATAACTCACGGGGCGGAAACACCAGGGTTCACGCTCTGCAGTCTGTCATCCCCCCGACCCGGTTTTCCTCAAGAGGGCCACGCAGATCCAATATCAGACCGCCAAGACCGCCAGAATGGGGCTGTGTAACAGAGGAGAGAGAAGGGAAGGAGGGATCCTTCAAAAAAAAAGAAGGGAGTAAAAAAGAATGAGAGAGAGAGAGAGAGAGAGAGAGAGAGAGAAGAGGGATGTGGCAATGCGAATTCTCCCAGGCCCCTGGAGAGTGACAAGCCTCACCTGCTGGCCACAAATTACCCACGCTGCCCCTCTTCCCCATGACAGCCAGACGGGAGCCGTAAGGTAGCTCACGAGCTCTGAGCAGGGACAGACACTCAAACCCCAAACTCCGACCCATGTAATCCCACCTGACCCTTGACCCCTGCTCTCATAAACTCACAGGGTCGCGGCGGTGAGCAGGTCTCTCTCAGGAGCAAGGGGCTTTTGGGGCAGGTCACGCCGCAGGTCTCTGCTTATGGGAAATTCATTAGAAGTTCCAGCACACCACAGGACCAACCTCCAGAGGTGCTAAGAGTAAGAGTTCAGCTTTGCTGAAGAAAAGTCATCCACTCTCCTCCAATGCATTATGGCAGCTGGGAAGATGCCTCTGGGACATTGAACTTCCTGATTCAAGAATGGTGCTATTTAGCAAGCAAATGTGGTAGACACAAGGTAAAAGGCCAAACCTTTCTTTTTTTTAACTTAATGTTTAATTTTTTTTGAAGAACTTTACAACATCTTTTCATCCCTAGCTTGATATATGACAGCTAAAACAATCCTTGTTTTGTATTAGAGTTACATCTCCCTAAGACCAGGGGTTAATTTCCCAAAAGCATAGCATAACTAAGATGTAATTTCCCATTGCCAACTAACAAAGTTGTCCTCTGGTTAGCAACTAGGCTTTTGGGGAACTGTCACCTGAATGCTAAGGCTGAGGCTTTGGCTTCAAATTACAGCACAAACGGATGACCTGGAAATAATATATGGCCAAACAGGAAGTGAACCCATCACCTCAAAGATGACAGCTAAATAACCTCCGTTACAGTGCTTCTGTGTGGGACCTCACCAAAGGGACCGCCACCTCAGGACAGGAAACAGAGACCTTTCCGGAATAATTGCGACCCCAACCGTGCCATCTCTTCAACAGGGGAGGACCACACCAAAATTTACAACCTCTTCTCGATGCTTTATGAGTGAAATGCACCTTCTCCAACCTCATAAGGGGGAGATGGACATGAGGCCGTTTCAAATGGCCGTTAATGGCACATTGGGGACTTGAGATAAGAGCCAGAGAGGTCAGACTCCATCTGGTTAGCACAGACTCACCCACACCATCTCAAACCCAATATATATATTCACTGGGTGTGCGAAGATATAGACACACTTCTACTCTCAAACACTGCATCAACTGTACAAAACAAAATGGCGGGGACCAGCCTTATTGCTGCTCTAAGTCAGATTTGAGTATTGCCTCCATGCGAAGAAAAAATGTAAATAAAAAATATATAAATGGTGCCCTAGCCAAATGACAAGAAGAGGCTCTGCATCTTCGACATTTACACACAAGAAATATGTCAAGCTCAAACCCGCTCTCTCTTTAAACAAATATTTCTTGGAAGTGAACAAATTGTGCAAATCTCATGGGAGCAGACAAGCTGGCTGACACTGCAGAACGTCTCAGAGGCACCGGCAGGTTCTCCACCCATCCAGAACAGACAGACACAGCATGTCCTCAGGCCAGAGCACTCGCTCGCTTGCAGAGATGCTTGCTGTTGTTGCACAAGAACATGGCTAAACCGCAGTCACAGAGCAGCGTGTTGAAAGAGACACACATGGATATAAAAGTGTGTGTGTATGTGTGAGAGCATATGTGTGTGTGTGTGTGTGTGTTGTGTGTGTGTGTGTGTGTGTGTGTGTGTGTGAGCATATGTGTGTCTCTGTGTGTGTGCGTCTGTCTCTCTCTCTCTCTCTCTGTGTGTGTGTGTGTGTGAGCATTGGTGTGTCTGTGTGTGTGTGTATGTGAGCGTATGTGTGTCTCTGTGAGTGTACGTCTCTCTCTCTCTCTCTCTCTCTCTCTCTCTCTCTCTCTCTCTCTCTCTGTGTGTGTATGTGTGTGTGTGTGTGTGTGTACTGAAAAGAACTGTGATGAGGATTTTGAAATGATCGTAGTAATCTCAAGGTTCTACTAATCAAGAATGGCTAGGGGAAAATAAAAATGCATAGAAATAATGGCGACCTGAGAACATAGTTGCATTTACTGAAGCATTCCTTGCATTTCTGACCAGAATCAATCATAAAGTGTGTGTGTGTGTGGTGTGTGTGTGTGTGTGTGTGTGTGTGTGTGTGTGTGTGTGTGTGTGCGCGCGCGAAAGAAAAGATTAAAAAAATGTTGAAAGGGTAAAAAGATAGATTAGAATTAGAACAATTCAACAATAATTCAACTACGGAAATATGTATGCCACTTAGCAAAAGTGTTTGTATCCACCAGTAAAATCTGAACTTTTCAAACTAACTTAAATTTATGCTTTCATCTTATTCACTGGAAAAACAAAGTGAACAAAAAAAAAAAAAAAACTAAAAACACTGAAGGAGGCAGGCAGGGATGAGGGGAATAAAAGGGGTCAACCTGAAAGACCAGCCAAGAGAGAGAGAGAGAGAGAGAGAGAGAGAGAGAGAGAGAGAGAGAGAGAGAGAGGCTGAGGGGGGATAGAGAGAGACAAATGCAAAGTACCAGCTGGAGTGACTCAGAGGTCCGTGTGCTAAACGACAGAAATGAAAACAAAACAGAGAAAGAGAAGGAGGGAGGGAGATACAGAGAGAGGGAGGGAGGGAGAGACAGAGAGAGGGAGTGAGAGGGTGTTGAGGGAATAGAGGGACAGGGTGATATTCCATGCTGTGTGGTATGGCTCTGGTGTTGATGTCTCTTTCTACAAACATACACACATGCACACACACACACACACACACACACACACACACACACACAGGCAGAGGCACACACAGGCATGCACATACACACTTGCACGCACACAAAGAGGCAAGAACCCACAAACAAAGTAAGAGCCAAACACACACACACACACACACACACACACACACACACACACACACACACACACACACACACACACACACACACACACACGCATTCCAAGCAGCTCAGAGGGATTGTGATCAGAAAGCCTAAGACCTCAAATGTACGCACACACATCACAAACCCTCCCCTTTAATGATAAGGTGTCCGTGAAACACTGTCAATCTCACTGCTGGCCATGTGCTGTGTGGAAAAAAGCAGATGAGAGAGATGGAGAGAGAGAGAGAGAGAGAGAGAGAGAGAGAGAGAGAGAGAGAGGAATCTGTTGATGTGAGGAGATGATGGATCAAAGTAACGAAGGACCTCACAAGTTAATGGACCTTGAAAAAATGTGTTTGTGAGAGAGAGAATGAGAGAGAGAGAGAGAGAGAGAGAGAGAGAGAGAGAGAGAGACTGTGTGTGAGTTTCTGAGTGTGTGTGTGTGTGTGTGTGTGTGTGTGTGTCTCGTGACATTGAGCAGTATGGTGGTGGCCATCAAACTGAATGAGTTCAGCTTTACACAATGTGTTTGATTGTCTCTTCTAAGATGGGTCTGGCCAAGCCTAGCTTTTCCCTCAAACTGTGAGCCCTAAAAAATATCCTGCTCAGAAACTTCAGTACACACACACACACACACACACACACGCACACACTTTCACCATGCATAGATCAAAGAGGCCAGCTGGTTCAACACAGGATATGACATTATAGCTTCCAACGGTGTGTGTCCCCATTGGTGGAGTGAGTGCATGTCCGTGTGTGTGTGTGTGTGCATGTCAGTGTGTCTGTGTGTGTGTGTGTGTGTGTGTGTGTGTGTGTTGTGTGTGTGATGTCATGAGGACCCACGTAAGCAGGGGAAACGACCTGTGAAACGGCTGTGGCTTCAGCCTGCTTGACTCGGCCATGTGGTGCTGATGGACCAGTGTACTGAAACACACACAGCTGGAGCTCTGTCTCAACACAAAAGCCAGGTGTGTGTATGTGTGTGTGTGTGTGTCTGTGTGTGTGTGTGTGTGTGTGTGTGTGTGTGTGAGAGAGAGAGAGAGACAGAGAGAGAGAGACTGTGTGTGTCTGTGTGAAAGATAGATACTGTGTGTGTGTGTGTGTGTGTGTGTGTGTGTGTGTGTGAGAGAGAGAGAGATAGAGAGAGATACTCTCAGTGTGTGTGTATGTGTGTGTGTGCCTGAATGTTTTATTCATTAAAGGTCCATCGTTTGTACAGTAGAGAAACTTGGATCGCAACTCTCTGTCTCTTTCTGTTTGTCCATTCCCCCCTCTGTCTCTTTTTCTCTCTCCTCTCTCTCTCCTTCTCTCTTTCTCTCTGTCCGCCTCTCTCCCTCGTTCTCAGCCAATAGGCTATCACAGGGAGTATTAAGTTAGTCCACTGCTGGGAA